>CAJPIZ010001565.1:0-16196 GCA_905368565.1 Medioppia subpectinata | reverse complement strand
ATGTGTTATTTCTGTTGTTTTGTAATTATTAAGTTTAATTGAATTATAAATAAAAATCTTGTTATTTAAGCAACATTTGTTCGTCTCCTTTGAATTGTATTTCTATTATTATAAGCGTTATTCACATCATATCTGAGCCGAGGATTTCTGTATTGTGAAGTTCTCTGTCCAACATTGGCCGGCACTCCTATATTACCATTGTTTCCGCCAATATTATTAGCATTATCTTAAAAATCATTCAATATATAAATTAATTTATACAATGATTTAAGATTTGGGTATAAGTAGTTTTAATATCTTGTGATAAATGTAGCCCAGATTATAATCTATGTACATATTATAGTACAAATGTACTGTTCAGTACACAAATAAATAATTTAGGATTTTATGTTTACTTATTAGAAATGGTATTTAAGTAAATCTAAAAATATCCAAATATTTAAGCATATTTAAGACATATCCAGGAATACAGGAGTAGTGGGACATTAATATAGTTTAAACAAATGAAGACTTACTGGCATTGTTAGGCACTCTAACCACTATAATAATAGGCCTCTGGAAGAAAAGCGCTGATTTTTGCATCGATAAATTGGACGAAAGATTTACGAAAACGTTTTCATTAGAATTGGTTTCATTATAATTGTCTTCATGTGATAGACAAACAATATGTAATACAATCATTACAATAATTAAAACAGTTTTTAGAAATTTGAAAGTAACCTCCAGTTTGCCACACATTTAAATGTTGAATACTTTCTAATTGTAGTAAAATATTGAAATAAAGTCGAGAAATATTTTTAAATCAAGTCCTAAAAGATCAATACTTTAATAATACGGATGTATTAACTTTTGCACATATTTATACCTTTTGTACCATATTTTCAATCATTTGAAATACAACCAGGATACAATGTATAGTTTTCAATAGATCCTTCAAATTAGTAAAATAAAGTTATTATAATAAAAAAAAGGTAATAACTTTAGAAATTGTATGTTTATTTAACCATATTTTCAATATTCAATATAATTATATAAATTTTATAAAATTTAAAAAATAAAATTACAAACAAATAAATTGATGAAAATCACAAAATATTTACACAAATGCCTAAATTACAATGTATCAGCAAGTATGAAGGTGACTAAATTCAATGGTTTGTGTTAATTGTCAATAATGTCAATGTTTTCAAATATGTATTTTGAAATTAGCAAATATTATGACATTAAATAACATTCAACTAAATGTCAAATACAGTAAAAGTAGTCTTATGTTAAGTTTCTTTAGTTAATTAGTGCCAACTCTTTGACAATTTAAAACAAAATCCTTTTTATTGGACACTCAATGGGTTTAATGAGATAACTATGAAATCATATTAAATATACATTTGATTGCAATTTAATTGCAAAACTATAATACAATTTAATTAAATTTATTTCAGTCTTGTTTTGTTTTTGAGAGCAAATCTATTGGAAATGACATTATAATGATTACTAATATTGCGATAATCATGTGAAATATGGTTAATATGTTTGTTGAATGAATGTCTTTGTGCGGTCAACTCATCCCTCATATCATCGATGTCCTCATCGGCGGCAATGTTTGCCTCTTCGATGTCTTTCATATGATTAGCCATTTGTTCAATACTATGGGTGTAATCGTTAAGTACTGCCACTCTCTTCATGTGTTCATAGGATTGGTAGGCGTTTTGTGTGACAACAATGATAATCACAACCAATACAATGCACACAACGGTAACCACAGTATGAGTTACGGCCCGCAAACGGACCCACGAAAGCGATAACACTCTCATTCAAACACTACATCTGTATTGCAATCAACACTAATCCCAGACAATAAAGTACGTGCAGTCGTGGGCTGTGTTGTGTTGGGACGCATGCGCTGTGAGTCATATCCTCTTTGGTTTGACTTCCTTTAGGTTTTTGTGCACAAAACGTGACGACAAACGCAAACCAATGGTTAGTTTCGACGGTCTGTTCCGGCCTTTCGGTCAATCCGTAATGTCTTTTGTCTCAATCCATAGCCGACTAAACACGTGGTGGAGATCGGAAGGGTAGCGGTGGTGCACTTCGGGCCCTTCGCCGGCAAGACTGCGGCCATGATACTTTACCTATTTTTGGTTCGAATGGGTTTTTCAAAAGAAAATAAGTGTTTTATAAATTGTCTCAAATTGTATATTATTTATAATTTTCATTATTTTTTATCAATTTATTTAACACGTGTTTACTTGAAGTCAATATTAAGTTCATTTGATGTTTAATTTAAATGTTTTTATTCTTCAAATTCATTATATTTTTTGTAAATATTTTTAAATTTTAATAACTATTGTTCAAAAAGTCATATCTTATGTTCATATCATATGTGTTGAAAAGTTTTAGTTTTTTGTATGAAAACTATTATTTGTTTTTAAAATAAAGATTATTTTACATTTTTAACTATTTTTAAGTAAATCCTTGAAACTTGAAACTGTATGAATCAACCAAGTTTGTAAAAATCATGTTATATTCTATTAACCTTCAAATATGTATATATTTTTGACACTTTTGTAGACAATAAACGAGAAGAAAGATTTAGACATTATTTCATAAAACATAATACGAGTCCACAATTATTTCTACTCATAATTTAATTTATCCTATAATCCAATTGAAAACATGAGAATACAACACATACAGGAAATCTGTGTTACATATTATATGAATCATAGAAATTACTATTTTTGCACAAAATAATAAATTAAATGAAACTATATTAATTTTAAAATTAAATCTACACATCGTAAGGTAACTGTCGCAATTATTATGTACCTTTTAATTTTATACCTTTTAAAAAGTAGTTTTGTTGAAATACATTTTTATTTTTATTTATTGTAAAGAATATAACTTATAAGTTAGCACTTTGGTAGATAAATTATCAACTTTATGATAATTATTAAAATGGTTTCTGTATATTATAATAATCTTGTTTTCACTTTTCCTGAATATATTATTATTCAATAAACACATTGTATTTTTACAGTACTTGCCATACATTTGTCTGAATAAGGGATTTGAATAAATATACGCCAAATGACAACATTTGTATTGAATATTCATTATTGCTATGAAAGCAACATTTTCTAACAAATAATTTATTGACCCAAAAAACCAAAATAAAACCAAAAGTTAATTAATTAATTAAGCAAATATAGAGCTAATAAAGTGTATACTTAATTAAACATATTTATTTAATGAGTTGTTTAACTCAAACTCATTGACTGTTATTCGGATAAAATTAGTATTAAATTCCGATAATTAGATTCAAAAACAAGTGGAGAGAAAGTAAAGGTGTGTCTCATATACTGTATAAGCATTATATAAGTTATACAATAGTTTGCAATTCCGTCCGTAAAGTTGCCAATAATAAGATGTAAATAATGTATTACCAGATCTTTGGTGTTAATTGACCTTAAAATACCGATTCATGTTAATATTGAACATAAAACAATGCAAATGGTCTGTATTTGGTACCAAATGGTGACAACAAATGCATTCATATTTTATATTCTTGAATATCATTACATCAAACATATAAAAGCACGTCTTGTTTTGTGTTCAAATCATTCACATTCTTCGTTTAATTCATTGAGTATTTGATCGCAAATAAAGGCAAAATGAAAATAATTGTAAGTCTTATGAATGATTATGAAATGAAACTAATATTTAAGTGAAATGTTAAAGCTTTCAGTGTTGGCTGTCTTTGCATTTGGCGTTATATTATCCGAGGCCGGCGGCTATGGAGGTCTTGGATACGGTGGTCTCGGATTAGGATACGGCGGTCTGGGATACGGCGGCTTAGGCTACGGAGGCCTCGGTTACGGAGGTCTAGGTTATGGAGGTTTGGGTTACGGCGGTTTGGGATACGGCGGTGGATACGGAGGCTTTGGATACGGCGGATATGGGGGCTATGGATATGGAGGTTATGGTGGTTACGGTGGTTATGGCGGTTATGGAGGCTATGGTGGATATGGAAAGGGATTTGGCAAAGGATTTGGTTATGGTGGATTTTATAGATAAATATGTACATGTTCATTTAAATAATTTAGTGAACAGCTTAATATAACAAAATATATTTTTCACAAGATTACATTGGAATATATTTAAACAAATAATTTTATTATCTTTATTATTATAAAGTAGCTTTATTTAATAATTTATTGATTATGAATTTTTAATATTTTTTGTTAACCAATTTTACATAAATTATTTCATTTATTATTGTTTAATTTAATAATTAAAGCATTTATAACTTAATTAATTGTATAATATTTGATAAAATTGGTGAATAAAAATAAAGCAATTGAAGCAAAAACAAGAAAAATATTTTTAGATAATTATTGAATAACTCAAACCTTCAAAATAATCGATTGGCAACTTTATATTGTTGTATTTATTATACTGTATTTACTTCAATAATCTTTTTTGTATATTACAGCAGATCTAACCATAATAAAACTATTGTAGATTTGTAACACCAGTTCATTTTGTAGCATTTTTACAACAAAAAATGCATTTATATTATATTTAAATTTTTTATTTATATTTTTGATGACTAAAGTACCATATACCGTTAATTGTTAAAAGTATTGTGGTTTTAATTTTAGAAATATTTAATGGATCAAGTTTATGAATACAATTTTTATTTAAATAATGTACTTAATTATATGTATAGGCAATGGAAATACAATTAAATTTTGTTGTTAAAAATTTGAATGAATTGAATAAATGACAGGAAAATGTATGAAAATATGCAAAAATTTTATTAAAATACCTTATGTTTGTTCATTAAGTGATTGAACACAATGTGACCTAATCTTAAAAGTTATTAAAATTCATGGCTTTCCGTTTCAAATGCAAATTAAGTGACAAAATACAAACCATAGCTTTATTGTTAACATTCAGTCTAAACAGTGAATTACTTACAGTAAACAACATCTCAAATGAATATGTATTTTAACATTAATGTTAACTCTGTTTTAAATATACAACTTTGAAGTCTCTATTATGCTTAAAATATTGGTGAGAAACTGAATAATTTTAAATTTATCATATTTTTGTGCAATTTTATGGATTTATAATTCAATTTATAGTTTCTGTTGCTTTTGTTGATTATTCTTCACACAAATGTTGACGCCTTTTACGGAATGATGGGATTTAAGAAGAATATAACAATCTTTATGCGAGTCGACTCTCAAAACTATACTTACTTTGAGCCCGACTAACAAATGCATCCATCCATTCAAACGCTTAACAATACTGGATATAAACTCGGCTTTTATTTCGCTTAGAAACTTGTAATCATTTTATATTAAATTTATATAAAATTATTACATTTTTACAATTTTTTTGGAATAAGTTATATATTGATATAAATATGTGTTATTTCTGTTGTTTTGTAATTATTAAGTTTAATTGAATTATAAATAAAAATCTTGTTATTTAAGCAACATTTGTTCGTCTCCTTTGAATTGTATTTCTATTATTATAAGCGTTATTCACATTATATCTGAGCCGAGGATTTCTGTATTGTGGAGTTCTCTGTCCAACATTGGCCGGCACTCCTATATTACCATTGTTTCCGCCAATATTATTAGCATTATCTTAAAAATCATTCAATATATAAATCAATTTATACAAAAATTTAAGATTTGGGTATAAGTAGTTTTAATATCTTGTGATAAATGCAGCCCAGATTATAATCTATGAACATATTATAGTACAAATGTACTGTTCAGTACACAACTAAATAATTTAGGATTTTATGTTTATTCCCGGGTAGTTGCTTATTAGAAATGGTATTTAAGTAAATCTAGAACTATCCAAATATTTAAGCATATTTAAGACATATCCAGGAATACAGGAGTAGTGGAACATTAAAATAGTTGAAACAAATGAAGACTTACTGGCATTGTTAGGCACTCTAACCACTATAATAATAGGTCTCTGGAAGAAAAGCGCTGATTTTTGCATCGATAAATTGGACGAAAGATTTACAAAAACGTTTTCATTAGAATTGGTTTCATTATAATTGTCTTCGTGTGATAGACAAACAATTTGCAATACAATCATTACAATCATTGAAACAGTTTTCAGAAATTTGAAAGTAATCTCAAGTTTACCACACATTTAAATGTTGAATACTTTCTAATTGTAGTAAAATATTGAAATAAATTTGGGAAATATTTTTAAATCAAGTCATAAAAGATCAATACTTTAATAATACGGATGTATTAACTTTTGCACATATTTATACCTTTTGTCCCAAATTTTCAATTATTTGAAATACAACCAGGATACAATGTATAGTTTTCAATAGATCCTTCAAATTAGTAAAATAGTTACAGTATTATAATAAAAAAGGTAATAACTTTAGAAATTGTATGTTTATTTAACCATATTTTCAATATTCAATATAATTATATAAATTTTATAAAATTTTAAAAATAAAATTACAAACAAATAAATTGATGAAAATCACAAAATATTTACACAAATGCCTAAACTACTATGTATAAGCAAGTATGAAGGTGACTAAATTCAATGGTTTGTGTTAATTGTCAATAATGTCAATGTTTTCAATTATGTATTTACTTTAAAATTAGCAAATATTATGACATTAAATAACATTCAACTAAATGTCAAATACAGTAAAAGTAGTCTTATGTTAAGTCTCTTTAATTAGTATCAACTCTTTGGACACTCAATGGGTTTAATGAGATAACTATGAAATCATATTAAATATACATTTGATTGCAATTTAATTGCAAAACTATAATACAATTTAATTAAACTTATTTCAGTCTTGTTTTGTTTTTGAGAGCAAATCTATTATTATGATTACTAATATTGCGATAATCATGTGAAATATGGTTAATATGTTTGCTGAATGAATCTCTTTGTGCGGTCAACTCATCCCTCATATCATCGATGTCCTCATCGGCGGCAATGTTTGCCTCTTCGATGTCTTTCATATGATTAGCCATTTGTTCAATACTATGGGTGTAATCGTTAAGTACTGCCACTCTCTTCATGTGTTCATAGGATTGGTAGGCGTTTTGTGTGACAACAATGATAATCACAATCAATACAATGCATACAACGGTAACCACAGTATGAGTTACGGCCCGCAAACGGACCCACGAAAGCGATAACACTCTCATTCAAACACTACATCTGTAATGCAATCAACACTAATCCGAGACAATAAAGTACGTGCAGTCGTGGGCTGTGTTGTGTTGGGACGCATGCGCTGTGAGTCATATCCTCTTTGGTTTGACTTCCTTTGGGTTTTTGTGCACAAAACGTGACGACAAACGCAAACCAATGGTTAGTTTTGACGATCTGTTCCGGCCTTTCGGTCAATCCGTAATGTCTTTTGTCTCAATCCATAGCCGACTAAACACGTGGTGGAGATCGGAAGGGTAGCGGTGGTGCACTTCGGGCCCTTCGCCGGCAAGACTGCGGCCATTCTGTTCCGGCCTTTCGGTCAATCCGTAATGTCTTTTGTCTCAATCCATAGCCGACTAAACACGTGGTGGAGATCGGAAGGGTAGCGGTGGTGCACTTCGGGCCCTTCGCCGGCAAGACTGCGGCCATTGTCGATGTGATCGACCAAAACAGGGCTCTGATCGACGGCCCGGTCACTGGTGTCCAGAGACAGGCCATTCAGTTCAAGAGACTTCGCTTGACTCAGTTCCGCATTCGTATTCCCAACGGAACCACTTCTGCAGTGGTGGCCAAAGCCTGGAAGAAGGACGACATCACCGCCAAGTGGTCCCAAACACAACAGGCGCAGCGATTGCACGCCACACAACTCGTATGAACACACCTTTTGTATCCCCTTCTCTCTTGTCTTCTTCTGGAAGTGATAAAGTGATGAAACAAAATCGATAGGAATTGCCGTCTGATAACGACCCGTGTTGATAACCCCAGCTCTCTGACAATTACCACTCCTATTATCACTATATTGTTTGATACTTTGATCCCATTTATGCTAAACACGTGTTTTTGTATTTTGCAGAAGAAGTCGATGAATGATTTCGATCGCTTCAAACTCTACAAACTTAAGCAAACGGTTTGTATTAACGAGTCATGAATAGTGACTGTGTTTTAATGATTGCATTTATAAAATGAGTTGTTTTTTGTTGTTCAGGTGAACCGAGCGGTGAATCGCAAGTTTGTTGTCCTGAAAGCTAAGGCATCGAAACAACAGAAAGAAAAGAGACAACAGTTGGAGAAGAAGGAGAAAAAACCGAAGAAGAAAACGGCAAAGAAGCCGAAGACCGCTAAAAAATAATTGTTTTTATTTGAATATAAATTAAACCAAATAAAAGATTTTGATTAAAACTTGTTGTTTACGGCTAGAAGAAGGAGAAAAAACCGAAGAAGAAAACGGCAAAGAAGCCGAAGACCGCTAAAAAATAATTGTTTTTATTTGAATATAAATTAAACCAAATAAAAGATTTTGATTAAAACTTGTTGTTTACGGCGATTGAATGAATTGATTCCCATTTGATATTAAATATTGGTCCAAATCTATCATTTAGTAAATGTTGTTCACATCAATGATTTATATTTTGATATTAATGTTAATAACCGAACATTTGATACCATTAGATGCCATAAGGATTACTATATTTGTATAAAATAGGCTCAAATGTTTGCATAAAGAAATAGGATAACGATGAAAATATTTTGAATGCAATGCTAACTATTTGCTATGATTTTATTGTTTATTTAATGTTAATTTTAATTCATTATAAATCAAATCTAAACAAATAGTGTGGAGAGTAATGGAGACGTGCGGTCGGATAGCGTTGGTGTCATTTGTATCGTCGCTGACATCACTGGTGTTGATATGGCTCATCAAACTGATGGTCACTTTCGGCGATAACGTAATCACCGATTGGTTTGTCATGATTTTCGTGAGTCACGCACTCATCACTCACGCCATACTTGGGCTCAGATTTTACACGCGTTCAAAGCTATACTTTCAGGTAAACACATGTCTGACACGTGTTTTGCTAACTATATATCTTAACAGACAGTTGTTTAAAGAGTCGAAACCGAAACTATATTTAGGTATCGTTTAGGGCCAGCCTTTTGGGTGAGGGCTTGGCTTTGGGTTTATTGGTGTCAACGTTGGGCACAACCAACTGGTCCACCAATTTTGGCCTCTATTTAGTGGTGTTATCGGCCTTTCATTTCAGCGAATATATTGTCACATCAATCATAAACCCGCGCTCTTTGTCTTTGGATTCATTCCTCTTAAACCACAGCAAAGAGTACGGCATAGCGGCCGCCGCATCGCTCATGGAGTTCACTATTGAGTCATACTTATGGCCACAAATGAAGGCTCATTTTTGGATCACAACATTTGGCTTAAGTCTGTGTATGTTTGGCGAACTCATGAGGAAGGGAGCGATGCTTACGGCCAGAAGTAATTTCAATCATATCATACAAAACCGTCGCCGAGAGGGACACACACTCGTCACGCATGGAGTGTACGCTTTCTGCAGACATCCGTCTTATGTCGGATGGTTTTACTGGTCTATTGGCACTCAAGTGAGCACTTCTGGCGATTAATATCGATTAGTATCTAAACTAAACACTCGTTTCAGATAATCCTTATGAATCCCATTTGTTGTGTGGGATATGCGCTCATCAGTTGGCGCTTCTTCAGTGACCGCATCTACGAAGAAGAGATCACTTTATTGAACTTCTTTGGCGAACAATATGTCAATTATAAACAAAAAGTCCGATCGGGTCTTCCCTTTATATCTGGTTATCGATTCCAACATTAATTTAATCATAAAAAACAAATCAATTTGTGAAGAATTTACACAAAAAATACAAAATGTGAAACATATTAGTCGTCCGTTTGTGTCCAAAGACAAGACTAGTCACTGATTTTACTTATATTTATTATAAATTGTGAAAAACTATTCTATTAAGTAATCAAGTATTTAAATAAACTAAAAATGCTGTTAACGTCCGCCACCGGCGCCCTCGGGATTGGTTGCGCCTGAGATGAGGAGGAATATGACCACCGGTACGATATACATCCACTACAAGACATACCATTCATTAAATCAATCATTTCATGTAAATTCTCTCATAAATGAAAGCAAATAAATATATTTACATATTTAGCGAAAAAGGATCGGTTGTCTCCTGTTTTGTCTCCGCGGAGTTTCTCTGCCTTTTCCTGTTCTAAGCGCTGAACGTATGTCTGTGTGTCGGGACTGGACAGGGATTCACACCATTCAGCTATCATTAAATTACATTTTCATATTTGTTTGCTATTAAATATACCCATTGGAGACAACGGTAGGCATAACCACAACAGTTGTGTTAAAATTAGTTAATTTCGTCGCCAATGAACTCTTCACCGAAGAAACGCATTGAGGATTAAGAGTGGATGCACTCAATGACAAGAACTGGCCGTTCGGGTCGAGGGTTACGACCAGAATGTCGGAGAGGGAGGACTCGTAAAGCGAACACTAGATTACGAGATAATCATATCATTGTTTAAATGAGTTATAAATAGGTTTTTGAAAGCATTTACAGCACTAATAAAAGTGGTCGAAGACTTGACCGAATTCTCGTTCTCCAAAGACTTGATGGCAACCGCTTTCAGATAATAATTGGATCCTTCGCTCGAGCTTTGCTGTCAAACCAATCAATTATAGATTAAAACAACAGTTATTTCGGATCTAATTAATGAAGTACTTTGAGGGCAGCGATGGACTCAATAGAGAGCGGTTCCTGTCTTATCAATGGACTGTTGTTGAGGCCATTAATTGTGATCAAAGCCCTCGACTCGTAGTTCAGGTCTGAAATGATATATCAAACAAAGGGTTAAATGATATTCAATTGAATTTATGACAGACTTTGATTGAAGGCATGAAATAGTTTGATGTAAACGATATTGGATTCATTGATGAGTAAGTCTTCGCTAAACTGATCCCAAAATCAATACACAATTAGTGGTTGAGTTTGGCTGTAATAGTGGTAATACTCACCGATTTATTGATTAAAACCAATACTATATTTGCCACAAATGTTATAAACCAATAGCTATTCATCGCTTCCTAATCTCATTTACAATTGATTTAGTTTTCAATTCAATTGTAATTTCAAAAAATTAAATCAATTTTTGGGACAAATGTTTACAAAATGTTTGTCAATAAAAGACGTCTTTCTATTGGTTTTCGTCAAATTAAAACAAATTTTATACTTTAGTTTAAATTACTTTTGATTTAATTTCTATAACTTTTTGTACAATTTATAAATTATAAAATAAAATTGTATTAATTTATTAACAAAAATATAAATGTTTTGATTATATACTGTATTATTTCTGTTTTACCA
This sequence comes from Medioppia subpectinata, assembly GCA_905368565.1. Lineage (NCBI taxonomy): Eukaryota > Metazoa > Arthropoda > Arachnida > Sarcoptiformes > Oppiidae > Medioppia > Medioppia subpectinata. The sequence goes on along the minus strand of CAJPIZ010001565.1, from coordinate 4,766 downwards.
ATTCTTGAAACTTTACGTAAAGATTACATAAGAGAAGTGGCCGCTTCACTTCTTGAGAAACTCCTAATCGAGGGCTAACGACATTACAGACCTTTTTATAGAAGAGAAGCAAGCGAACCCACGGCCGGAACGGACACAAGACTTGATACGGACTGACATTGATATGAACGCCGATACCGAGTGTAGCGAAATGGTTGAGCACCGGTTGACACGTGACCCAAGTTTGAGCGCTTCCCGAGTGTCCGCCATCGCACCAATACATGCACTCTATCCTCGAGATCAGGTCCTTAAGCTCTGTGTCGTCTAAACTGACGTAAAATGAGTACAACAACTGATTCAAAACAACACATCCTTTGCTGAATCCAATGACCGCTAATTTGTGATCTCCTTTGAAGTCTAAATTGAGATCCAATTGATTGAAACAATTGAGTAGAAGTAGTCTTAAGTGAGTCAACGCTTGTTTGGAGAACTCGTGTTTGGGAGACCCGAAGACATCGGAGACAACGAAGTTGTCGTAAACGGCGTAAGTCTTGTTGTGGAACCGATTCGCGCGAATCGCAAACACATGACTTGCGGTGAATTTGTCGGATATAATGGATGTCACGCTTTCCAGACAATAGGCCAACAGATGGCTGCGGTCTTCACCCGTCGTGTTGTCCACCATATGATGCCTCAAGTCCTGCACATCTCCGCCAAAATAGCAGACAATGTGACCATTGGTTGCATTTGGTGTCAAATGTTGGGGCGATTTATAGATAACATCATTGAATCGATTGCTTAATCCCTCGACACGTGTTAACAGGCGTTGAGTTTGCATTGAATTGTGTCTACAATTTGTCAATCATTTGTTCATTTGGTTTACTATTTAGACATTGAGTGAAGTGTCAAAACATTGCAGAGATTGCATGTACTGTGCATTCAATGTATTCAACGTATATTATATGGAGAGTAGACTGTATTAGACTGTATGCCAGTTGTGGCGCAAACTCTTCACAACACTTATTGTTTGATTACTTTTTTGAAACTCTTGTTTTCGTTTGTCAATCACTTCTTGGGATCAGATTTAATGGCGAATATCGTGAGGAAACAGTTGAATAAACAGATGTTTACCGTAAGTATAACCACTATATTGTGTTGTATTGAGTGATGACTTGAATTGATGCCATTCATGATGTGTTGCAGATCTGTATTGAGGGTAATATAGGAAGTGGTAAAAGCAGTTCACTGAAGCACTTGAGCGACAAATACCATAATGTGATCACTCATTGCGAACCAATGGACAGATGGGTTAACCTTAGTAAATGTTGGGGCGATTTATAGATAACATCATTGAATCGATTGCTTAATCCCTCGACACGTGTTAACAGGCGTTGAGTTTGCATTGAATTGTGTCTACAATTTGTCAATCATTTGTTCATTTGGTTTATTATTTAGACATTGAGTGAAGTGTCAAAACATTGCAAAACATTACATGTACTGTGCATTCAATGTATTGTATATTATATGGAGAGTAGACTGTATGCCAATTGTGGCGCAAACTCTTCACAACACTTATTGTTTGATTACTTTTTTGAAACTCTTGTTTTCGTTTGTCAATCACTTCTTGGGATCAGATTTAATGGCGAATATCGTGAGAAAACAGTTGAATAAACAGATGTTTACCGTAAGTATAATCACTATATTGTGTTGTATTGAGTGATGACTTGAATGGATGCCATTTTACACAACGTCTAGACATAACTCCCATTATATCCTTCACCATTTTCGTCAAGTGACTTCGTGAACTCGCTGTTTATGGTATTACACTAGTGAGTAACGCTTGGTTACCTGTCTACCCAATTGGAATCAGGACATAATATGATTGAAATGCTGTACAAAGATCTCAACCGAAATGCGTTTAGTTTTGAACACTTCTCACAATTGACACGACTTGAGATGTTTGCCAACTCTTATGAGACCACAGATCACGATAAACACATCCGTCTGATGGAGAGATCCATATATTCTGCGAGACATTGTTTCACACAAAACCTCTTCAATAGGTTTTCAAATTAATTGTTTGAGAAAATTATTAAATAATATTAAACATTAATTTTGTCCCGAATTAGTGGTAATCTCTCGAAACCGGAGTTTATTATAATTGACGAGTGGTTCAAACGGTTGAGCGCTAAGCCGTGTCTTAAAGCCGATCTCATAATCTATTTGCGAACTTCTCCTCAAACAGTATTACAGAGAATCCAAAACAGATCCAGAAATGAAGAAATGCAAATTCCTATTGTAAACCATTATATTTTCATTCAATTATTGTTTAAATATAATTTGTTTTGACTTTCCTTTGAAGGAATATTTGAAAGAATTACATGAATTGCACGACAATTGGCTGTTAGACGAGAACCGATCCATCGATTGTCCAGATGTGCTCACATTTGACGCCGATTTGCCACAAAAACAATTGTTTGCGTCACTCGACACACAATTGGATCACGTCTTGAAACACATTTTATAAGTTTTATACCATTTTTGAAATGATTTATTGCATCAAAAAAGTCATTGCATTAAACATTACCGGTATATCATTATTATCAACAAATCAAACAAAATTTATTCAATATTCATCTTATATTTTAAAAATATGATAAATAGTTATTTTACTAAAGTTTCATTAATACTATTAAAACAACAACATAACACACATATTAGGAGACGAATATTTGTCTATTAATCCCATTAACACAAGTATTACTTCTAATTCCTATGTTAAGGTACAACACATTAGTGTTATAATTATTAATGTAATAATAAGTTATTGTAATTTAAATATAATTATTTAATAACAGAATAAATAATAAGGAAGAGACAGAAAATCAATTATATTAAAATAATTTAGAGATGTGTAGTTAATGGCATATAAAGAACATTAAATAAGTCAAATGTTACCACTGATAGTAATATTTAATAATATCAACATTGTTGAGTTTGATTCCATATTTTGCATATAATTAAATATAGTCCATCATTAGATGGGCTTGTTTTAAACTCACATAACAGGCATTTTACATAATATGTATTATAATACTCTACAACTCATACAACGTCTAATTTGATCTCATTGTAAAGCTTCCACAACTATACCGTATAGTATTTATAAATTTCCATACTTTTTACCAAAAGTTTGCAAATCTGACAACAATATTGGTTTTTGTTCGAATAGTGTAAAGTAATGTAAAAAGTAATGTAAAAAGTAATGCAAACGGATTTGTTTTTAAATAAATACTTTGATTTCTATTGTATTATTTTTTGAAAGTATTTAGTTTTGTTATACAACGGTTAAATATGTAAATATTAATATAACGGTTAATTTTTGTTTATTTTGATGCCATACCCTTTAACTCCAGGTTTGAAACACTTATTATTAGGTACAATAAGTTATAGTAACTTTATAATTGAAACAAAAGTTGTGGAGACCACGGGTTCCCTACTGGAAGTTTCCATGTATTTAGTATTTTCGGATATAAATGAGATCTTTCCGTATCTTTTAAGTGATTTTCTTGATTTAAAAACCAAATGCTATCTAAATGTATGTAAATGAACGCAAATGCAGTTATGATACACTTTTTAAATGCATTTAAGAATAAAATTAAGATAAACTCAAATACAGTATTAAATATATTTATTGAATTTGTATTTTTAGAAGAAGGAGAAAAAACCGAAGAAGAAAACGGCAAAGAAGCCGAAGACCGCTAAAAAATAATTGTTTTTATTTGAATATAAATTAAACCAAATAAAAGATTTTGATTAAAACTTGTTGTTTACGGCCATTGAATGAATTGATTCCCATTTGATATTAAATATTGGTTCAAATCTATAATTTAGTAAATTTTGTTCACATCAATGATTTAAATTTTGATATTAATGTTGATAACCGAACATTTGATACCATTAGATGCCATAAGGATTACTATATTCGTATAAAATAGGCTCAAATGTTTGCATAAAGAAATAGGATAACGATGAAAATATTTTGAATGCAATGCTAACTATTTGCTATGATTTTATTGTTTATTTAATGTTAATTTAAATTAATTATAAATAAAATCTGCATAAATAGTGTGTAGAGTAATGGATCCGTGCGGTCGGATAGCGTTGGTGTCATTTGTATCGTCGCTGACATCACTGGTGCTGATATGGCTCATCAAACTGATGGTCACTTTCGGCGATAACGTAATCACCGATTGGTTTGTCATGATTTTCGTGAGTCACGCACTCATCACTCACGCCATACTTGGGCTCCGATTTTACACGCGTTCAAAGCTATACTTTCAGGTAAACACATGTCTGACACGTGTTTTGCTAATTATATATCTTAACAGACAGTTGTCTAAAGAGCCGAAATCTAACTATATTTAGGTATCGTTTAGGGCCAGCCTTTTGGGTGAGGGCTTGGCTTTGGGTTTATTGGTGTCAACGTTGGGCACAACTAACTGGTCCACCAATTTTGGCCTCTATTTAGTGGTGTTATCGGCCTTTCATTTCAGCGAATATATCGTCACATCAATCATAAACCCGCGCTCTTTGTCTTTGGATTCATTCCTCTTAAACCACAGCAAAGAGTACGGCATAGCGGCCGCCGCATCGCTCCTGGAGTTCACTATTGAGTCATACTTATGGCCACAAATGAAGGCTCATTTTTGGATCACAACATTTGGCTTAAGTCTGTGTATGTTTGGCGAACTCATGAGGAAGGGAGCGATGCTTACGGCCAGAAG
>CAJPIZ010001564.1:0-16198 GCA_905368565.1 Medioppia subpectinata | reverse complement strand
TATGAGCTCTTCTCCAACACCAGGGGCTCAAAGCCCTCCTCCAGACACGCCTTACAGGCCGTGGCGCCCGACGCACCCCCGCCTATGATACCGATCCGTATGGTTTTGCATCTCTCTCTCTCTCTCTCTCTCTCTAAAAATTAATATTTTATAAAAAATTAAATATATCAATAGTATATAATTTTTATGATAGATATTAATTTTACATTTAATCTATTAATGATTTAATGATAATTTAAAATAATATTGTTTTTTATAATAACTTATTAAACAGTTTATAGATTATAACGATTATTTAATATATTCCGCATTTGTTTATAAATATAACATTAGCATTAATTATACGTTTAAACATCAGTTCAATAAACTTATTTTCTATTTAAATCTATGTAAAAATATCACGAATATTATGAATGTAATATCATTTTTAAAATCACAAAGTAAAAATAATATTATAAAAATATAATATATTTGTTAAAATAGTATATTTGTGTTTAAAACACATGAATGTTATTTATGTTACGTTTAATTGTGTTTTGTATTAAAACATTAAAAACAATAGATTTCTGGCCCACAATATATATATAATTAATATATTTACTAATAAATAAAGTTATATATTTCTAGTAATATATTTTTCATAAATTGTTTTCATATTGAGAGAGAGAGAGAGAGAGATTTGAAATTATTTAAAAAACTGTGAATAAATATAAAATAAAAATATTACTTAAATATAACGTAAATATATGTACAATATATTAGAGAAACGGTGGCCATCGGTCTGTCTGACTGCTGTCGACTTGTCAACAGTCGGTGCGATTGTCGGCTAATATCCTAATAAACTTCAATGAATACAATCCCTAATGAAGTTTGTTATGAAATTAGCCGAGAATCGCACCGACTGTTGACAAGTCGATAGCAGTCAGACAGACCCGGTATCCACCGTTTCTCTTAATTTATTGCATGTATTTGTTAAAAGTTTGTAAAATATTTTGTTAGACATAATTTGTAAACTAATTTTATTTAAAATTGTTTATTAAAAATTGTTTACTATTAATAATTTTTTAGGTAAAATACTTTGATTTATACGGCGAGACATTTGGTTACGAGAAGTACGTAAAGTTTCGCCACGAAGTGATCGCTTTGGAGCCGAACGCCGACTACGAGAGCACCGGGCGGTGGAAACTGACCGCTCGGGACAACAACAACGGCGGCAAACTTACTGACTATGTGTTTGACGGTGTGATGGTCTGCACCGGACATCACGTGCAGCCCATGTCTCCCACATTCAAAGACCAGCACCTATTCAATGGACAGGTAGTGCACACCCACTCATACAAACGGCCCGATCCGTACACTGACAAGAAGGTAGTAGTGGTGGGGATCGGCAACTCTGGAGGGGACGCCGCCGTTGAACTGTCCACCGTTTCTGACAAGGTATGGCTGACTCTTATGCCCTTAGCTGTGCTACAAATTGTGATGCTTTGAATTTATTATTTATAAATAAATATTTTAAAACATGTTTGCAAAAAAATATAAAGCATTTATTTTGCATTTACTTTACTTTGCATTTAAGTATAAACTATCTTTACTACACCATATCTACTAATGTTAAAATAATTGTTCATAATTGACTCTAATTTACCATAGATTATTTTAATCTAACTATATAATTAATTCTATAATACAAATATAATACAATTGTATAAGGCACTAATACAAGTATTTATTAATGAAGATTGATAATAGTTATTTTTACTTATATAAAAGTAATTAAAAGTAATGATATAAAAGTAAGTAATTAAAAGTAATTAATAAAAGTAATTAATAAAAGTATACTATTAATTTACAATAATATATTTCCAAATAATAAATAATCATAATTATACAATACCAGGTCTATTTATCAACCCGGACGGGCACTTGGATATCATACCGCGTGGGCCCTAATGGCAAACCATTTGACAGTAGTTTCATTAGGCGTTACATAAACCTTGTCATGTCGTTAGTGCCGTACTCTATAGTCTGTGGGTTTATGGAGTGGTACGTAAACAACCGGTTCGATCACAGGGACTACCAGTTAAAGCCCAAACACCGGTTCCTATCGCAACACATTATGGTCAACGACGCCCTCCCTAACCGTATACTGTCCGGCACTGTCGCTGTTAAGGGCGATATCGACCGGTTCACCGCCAACGGCGTTATTTTCAAAGGTATATCACTTTTATAATATAAATTATTTGGTAAATTATGCAAGATTTAAATTTTTAGATTAAAGCTAGTTGTTTTTTTAGATATGTATAATCATTAGTATTGTAAAGTTAAGTAATGTATAGATAGTATTGATTTAGTTAACAATTAATAAGTATAGGTTATTAAAACTATGTTATTTATTGAAATATCCTAATAGATTATTACTGTTTACTGATAATGGTTAAAACTGTAATAATGTTTGAAAATTTCACATTTATATAACTTTCTAGATGTTTGTATTATATATTGGCAAAACTCGCGATAAAGAAAATTTTGTTAAAAAATTAGTTTTCATTAAAAAATTAGCTATATCGATTGTATTTATTAAGTATACAATTTATTTGACCAGGTGAAACCGAGGAAACCCCGTGCGATGTTGTACTACTGGCCACCGGGTATAGTGTGTCGTTCCCATTCATATCCCAGGATCTGATACCCACCAAAAACAATAAAGTAGAGCTGTATAAGTACGTGTTCGCGCCCGAGTTGGCACATCCCAAGACACTGGCCTTCATATCGCTGGCCCAACCCATCGGCGCTCTGTTGCCCATCGGGGAGATGGAGAGCCGTTGGTTTGCCCAACTCATGGCCGGCAAACAATCGCTGCCCACCCGTCAGGCCATGCGGGCCGACATCGACGCCAAACGGCGGTTCATGAAAAGGTTTTACGAGTCTGACAGACACACCATTCAAGTGGATTGGCTCGACTTCATGGACGAGTTGGCCCAACAGGTGGGCGTTAAACCCCGACTGTTTAAATACTTTTTCACTGACCCGGAGCTGTGGCGGGCGCTGGTGTTTGGCCCGTCACTGTCCTACCAGTACCGGCTCGAAGGTATAGTTGCCTTATAATGTTTGCATGTATTTTGTTTTTTTTATTAATAATATTTTGTATATTAGGTCCGCACTCGTGGTCCGGAGCCAGGGATGCCATACTGACTGTCGACGAGCGCATATCGTCCGCACTTAAGACCAAATACCGGGACAGTCCTAAACGCCGGGGCCCTAAAAGCCTGGGCCAACTCACACGACTCATTGGACTCATTTGTTTTGTGATTTTTGCATATCTATTGAATATAATCCTATGAATTAGTAATTAATTATAAATAAGGCTTTTGTTTATTTTATATATTTGTTTTTATTTTTTATTGTGAGTACATATTTACTCTTGTTGTATTTTATATGATTTTATACTCGATGAACATGATATTATTTTATATTGATTAATAAAAAGTTGTTTATATCAGTTTATATAAATTTTAACAATTAAAATATTTTTTGAAATAAAAAATTTAAAGTATCCTTGACAGCCGTTCCTTCCATATATAATTCAATAATCTAGAGAAGTTACATTTATCTGCTATTTTTAAACATGGTTACAGTTTTAAATATTGTCAGATTTTGACACAATAAAGTATTTTTAAACCATAAAAAACTAGTACTGTATTCTTAAAACTGATTAAATAAAATACAGTTTATTTAATATAATTTTAATTATAATATGAATATTACCTTAAATTACTTTTAGAATTTTTTGAAAGATTAAGTACTTGTCAAATGAATATTAAAATAAAATTTTTAATCAAAATATAAAATAACAATTGTTGTTTCCCATATATTATACAAACATCTACCGAATTTACATTAATTAAAATTTTTTAAACATTATTACAGTTTATAATGTTATAAATTAACTGTGTTTGTAAACCAAACACGTATTTTGAACCATAAAAACTAGTGCTATCCTTAAGAACTGATGGTCTAAAATATATTTTGTTATATAAAATTTTAATTATACTATGAATATATTAAAATTTATAATAATAACTTAATATCAAAAACGTATTAACATCTTCATCATCCACATAAACCACATTATTTATAAAATAATTGTCGTTATAGTTTGAATAATGTAACAATAAACTTATCAGACAAAGTTTTATAATTTAAAAAATTTAAACTTGCTAATAAACAATAGTTTTTAAATACATTTTTATAGGACGATATAATATTTATGAATCATAATATGATAATATTATATTATAATGTAATACCAAGATAATTTTTTCGTAATCCTATCGCTTTAGACAACGAATAATTTTAAAATCAATTGTTTTTTGTTTAAAAAAATATTGCATTCAAAAATGCAAATGTCCATTTTTTCAATTAAACTATTATTTTAATCACGAATTAAATGTTCTACTTGACATTTTCCAATATATAATACAATCATTTAGAAAGTTATATAAAAGTGAAAATTTCAAACATTATTACAGTTTTAAGTATTATTAGTTAACAGTAATTCTAAAACAAACGTGTATTTTGAATCAGAAAAATTTAGTGCTATATTTAAGAACTTATTTAAAATATATTTTATTATATAAAATTAATTTGTATAAATTTTATCTTAAATTAATTTTAAATTACAATTTATTTAGTAAGTAGTTTATTACAAAATAACACTCTTTTTATATCAATTGATAATATCCAATAACTTAACTACACTTAACATTATATAAATGTCAAAACACTTGCCATTATTATTATAAGTGATTACCAACATCAAAACAACAGCCACTACACACTTATTCTTCCTCATCATCACCTTTTTCACCAGCATTGCCCTCTTTTTCATCACTACTCCCGCAGCAAAACAAGCGCTTTAATGCACCAGCATTTTTAGCCAGCGCCTGTAGCTGTTCGCCGGCCTTACCAAGGTCAATATTGTCTAAATCAGTGATCTCTTTAAATTTGTCGCCAATTTCACCGATATTGTCGCCAATATTGCCAATAGTATCGCCAATATCGCCGATAGCGTCGCCAATGTCGCCGATAGCGTCGCCCAAATCACCGCCAATAGCGTTGCCAAGTTTCTCAAAATTGTCCCCGATGTTTTCCAGTTTATCACCATACTCTTCTAGCTTATCGCCATACTCTTCCAGCTTATCATCTAGCTCTTCAATTTTGTCATAAGCATCTTTGCCAGCTTTCACAATTTTGTTCACCATGTTTAATGGGTTGGCATTGGGCTGGGCGTTGGGATTGGCACTGGGCTGGGCTGGCTGTGCCGGGTGCTTTTGGTCGTGGTGCTGCTGCAACGCCGGTTTACTGGTCACCCGTTTGTCGCAAATATGACACTCGTATAGTACCACATATTTGACCTCGGGTTGAGTGACGATTACAGGGGTCGGCTCGTGTGTGCCATTGGTTTGATGCCAACGTTGACTCTCTGTCCTGCGGACGGAAGTGCGGTCTGACCTGAGCTGTTGTTGGTTGGCATCAGACCTGTGCTCAGTCTTGTTGTGTGAATTGCGGACAGACATGCGCTTGGGATCAGACCTGTACTCTGTATTGTAGTCGGAATTGCGGACAGACCTACGCGTCGGGTCGGACCTGTGCTCAGTCGTGTGGTCTGAATAGTTGTCAGACCTGTACTCAGTCTTGTTGGTTGAGTTGCGGACAGACATACGCTTGAGATCAGACCTTTGCTCAATCAGGTACTCGGAATTGTGGTCAGACCTGTGCTCAGTCTTGTTGTTTGAATTGCGGACAGACATCCGCTTGGGATCAGACCTGTGCTCCACATTATAGTCGGAATTGCGGACAGACCTGCGCGTGGGGTTAGACCTGTGCTCAGTCATGTGGTCTGAATTTTGGTCAGTCTTGTTGTTTGCATTGCGGACAGACATACGCTTGGGCTCAGACCTGTGCACAGTCTTGTGGTGGTCATCCTCGTAGTCAGGCTGGGGTTCAATCATCTTAACTGATCCACTGTTGGACTGTGTGTTCAAATGTGTGGCTAATATTTTTTAAATCTAACTCGTAAAATAAATTTGCATTTATTTATCAATATATCACAGCAAAAAATAAAATAAATGTATTAATGTTTTTTATCCAATGTATATTTTTATAAGCCTTTTGTTTTATAATTATCTCTAAAAATATTCTGCATCTCAATAGTTGTTGAACGCATTGATAATTTATATATATGTAAAGTTACATTGGTGGTTTTATCTGTTCCGGCCTTGGTAATTGTGAATTGATTGATTGTCCACACAATACCTGTGCAATAAATAATATAATATAATAATAATTGAAAGTAATTTCAAACTGATTAACTATAAATGTAGACGTCAGTTAATTACCACTTCATTTGTGGATATAATGTATGCGTTTTTATCATAATATTTATTATTCTCAAAGTTGGCATTAATGTTTTTTGTTATTAGATTAATCAATAGATTGATTATTCAGTCAAAAATTTAATTTATATAATTATATTTACAAAATTTACAGAAATTAAAAATATGAAAATATATATTTTATTTGATTTTATACTTGTATTAATTAAGTTATTAATTTTTTTAATACATATTATTTGTTTAATTTGATTAAATAAATTATTTATAAATTATAAATCTATAACTAAGAGAGAGAGAGAGAAAGAGAAAAAGAGAGAGAGAGAGAGAGAGAGAGAGAGAGAGAGCTCAATAGACACTTTACATTAAAGATATGCTAAAACAATTCATTATAACCCATATCTTAGCTACACTAAACATTACGTAAATGGCAAATCACTTGCCACTATTATCATCAGTCATTGTCACCACCAAAACAACCGCAACTACAACCATAATCACAACTATTACCATCATCACCATTATTACCATCATTGTTGTCACCAAAACAGCTCTTAAAGCAACAAAACACGCGCTTTAAACTATCGCAACAATTACAGCCCTCTGTCAGCGCCTGTAGCTTTTCACCAGCTTTACCAAGGTCAATATTGTCCAAATCAGTGATTTGGCCAATAGTGTCACCAACTTTACCAATATTATCGCCAATATCGCCGATAGCGTCGCCAATGTCCCCAATAGTGTCTCCAATGTCACCACCGATTGCATCGCCAATTTTTTCTAGATTGTCCCCGATGTTTTCCAGATTGTCGCCCAAGTTCTCCATTTTATCACCAAGCTCTTCCAGCTTATCATCTAGTTCTTCAATTTTGTCCACCGCTTTCACAATTTTGTCCACAATTTTGAACGCACCTGGCGCCGGGTGCTGTTTCTCATGGTGATGTTTCAAATCATGTTTATTAGCGCACCGTTTGTCGCAAATATAGCACTCGTATAGTATGACTGTCTTGGGCTCAATCATTGCAACTGATCCACAGGTTATGTCCTATGGATTGTGTGTTCAATATTTTAAGGATATTATTTGAATGTAAATAAAATAAATAAGCATTTATTTAAGTCACAGTAAAAAATAAAATAAAATAATGTAGTATTGATTTTTATATCCAAGCATTTTGCTTTTGTCAAGTGTCTTATGATGCAAATCAATAAATTTGAATTATGCATTGATAAATAATTTATGTAGAGTTTATTAATGAATAGTTATGGTGATTATATTGTCCGCGCCCATAATGTTCCGGTCGTGATAACGGTGTCGATTGATTCTCCCACATACATGTGCAATGTACATTTACAATGATAATTAATGCACTTCAAAATTTGATTTAATGCAAAACTAATTAATTGTCTAAACTTTAATTGTGTAGAGAATTATAATAATTGTTACATATGTGATTAATAAATAACTTTTGATATTTTTACATCTAAAATGCTTGATTATTTGATAATTGTCAATAATTAGCCATTCTTTAAAACGAATAATTTTATGAGCCACTATAATTAATTATTTAAAATAAGTTAAAAAGGTAAGTTATTATTTATTCAAAATTAAATAAATGTGTAAAATAACATAATATTTAAATATTATTAATAATTAAAATTTAACAAACATAATTTTATCATAAACATTATTATTTTTAATTAACGTTCACGTTTGATCACGTTTATAACTAAATTGTAATAATAAACAAAGATTTTAAATAAACTTTTTAAATAATTATTGTTAAATTTAATAATTATGTAGAAATATATTTAAAGTTATAAAAATAACAAAATAAGTTAATAATAATTTAGGTTTTGTGAAAGATAGCAACAAATTAAAACTTTTAAATACAACATTAAATACATAATAATTAATTGATATGTGACAGCTCCTGTCACTAGCCATTACAATGATGAATCTTCAGCAACAAACGCATTAATTACTACCCAAATCATACTTGATATGCCAATCATTACCGTTTACCATCATCTCGATTTGGGCAACATATTTTTATGCAACAACAACAACATAGGCCCAGACACTCGCTGAAAAAGTCACCACAACACCAACGCTTACGATTGCGATCTGCGATTGGCTGAAGCTGTTCCACGGTCTGAACAGGGTCAATTGTTATATCCACTCCAGCTGGTCCTATAATGTTGCCCATTTTATCTAGATTGTGTCCGATGTTATTGAGTTTATCTAGATTGGGCCCGATTTTATCAAGTTTATCTAGAATATGCCCGATGTTATCGAGTTTATTTAGATTGTGTCCAATGTGATTAAGTTTATTATTTAGGTGATCCGCTTTGTCCATCGCTTTAGCCAACTTATGCGCAATATTATTACCAATAGTATCGCCCATATTCTTGAGATTGACCCCCATGTTTTTTAATTTATTATGTAGATCAATGTCCACTTTGTCGACAGCTTCAACGAGTTTGTCAATAAGTTTTAGCCCATGATTGCACGCCGGGTGAACATTTTCGTGATGCTCCCGGAGCTCATCTGTATTAACGCACCGTTTGTCGCAAATATAGCACACGTATAGCAACACAGTCTCTACCTGTGCGGTGATAATAGGTATGTCTGTCCAACTCGTCTCGCTATCGGACGAGTGGCCAAAGTTATGGTCAGAATTGTTGTCAGACTTGTCATCGGAATCGCTTTCACTCTTTGGCTCAGGTTTGGGATCAGGTTGTGGTTCAGGTTTGGGCTGAGGTTTAGGTTGAGGCCTGGGTTGAGGTTTGGGTTCCGGTTTAGGCTCAGGTTTAGGCTCAGGTTTGGGTTCAGGTTTGGGTTCAGGTTTGGGTTGAGGCCTGGGTTGAGGCACCGCATCGGCGATTGACTCGTCACTACTGTCACTACTGTCACTGCTGTCACTACTCATCTGATCCGTTATTTGTATCACCGGATTATGTGAAGAATATGTACACAATTTTTATGAATATAAAATAATTGTCAGTTTATTTAATTCGCAACAAATAATAATTAAAACAAAGTACAATTGTTTTTAATAATTTGTTTATAGACTTTAGTTTCAATTGTATTTTAACTTATACTGCATTTTAATAATTAACGCATACATACTGTAATACAGTATATGTAAAGTTATCACAAATTTATCAAACATCAAATAACTAACTGATAATGGTACTTGTTCAACCTATCCCTGTACAATAAAATATATAAATTTAATTCAGAATACAAAATTAATTAAATGTCATGCTAATTAAATAATACACACTTCATTTATAATCTGATTACTTAATCATTATTTTTATCATAACGAGATAATTTTTTAAAGATTTTAAACAAGCATTTAGTTTCACAAGTTTAGTTTAAAATTAATTTATTTGCAAAATTTACAATAATTTGAAATGTAAATTATTACAATTTAGTTAAACATTATGTAAAGACTACATCAGAATATAGTAATTAATTTTTTTTAAATATGTTTAAGTATTATAAATATTATATCGTAAAAATAATTTATCCAAATTGTTTAATAATTTTAGTTAGCATTGAACAAGTAACAGTTACAGTTAATTATTTTTACTATTAATTAATATTAATTATAATTGCTGATTACTTGTGATGGTCCATTAAATAAAAACTTATATTTTCAACAATAATAAAGCTGCATTTTTAAAAAATAACAAAGCCCGTATAAATAAATATCATAATTGTAGGGTTGATTTTATAACCCGCAGTAATTATATATTTAGAATAATTTAAAATGTACTTTGTTATTTAGTGAGAACTAAATAAGTGTGCAAAAATAGCATAATATTTGTATATATTCGTATTACTATTACTAAATACGGTATAACAATATGCAAATAATTTACATAAAAACAAACTTTTACCGGGCACATTATTGCTATTAATATATTGATTATAATTAAACCTCCCCATCAGTCGCTGCATTCGCAGTCACAACCACTGCCACCGCCACTGCAGTTACAGTCGCAACCGCTGTCACAACAGCCCCCTTCACAACAGCCCCCCTCACAACAGCCCCCATCACAACAGCCATCAAAACAGCAAATCCCGTTCCCTTTCCCGGTGTCATTACTGCCATCATTCCCGCCATCATTCCCGCCGCAACAGCAACTACTGTCTTTACCATCATTACTATTACTATCATTACAGCAGCCGTTGCCACAGCAGCAGCCCTTATAGCAACAGCTGCACGGGTTTGACGGACAACTCCGGCAGTGTCTCAAAGCACCGCATAGTGTCTCACAACAGGACTCGTCGCCATCACAGCCGCCGCCGCAACAATTGCAGCCCTCATCGGTGCCGTCCTGTGGGGTGCTATTCAGGCCCAACTGAGCCATAGGTTGTCCGCCTATATTACTAGTAAATATGTCGCCAGTGGTTCCCACAGTCATCTCATACGCAGAGCCGGTGCCGTCCACTGAGTACTGCCCAGTCTGTTGGTTAGGATCCACCATAAATACATCAGCGATGATACTTATGGGCTGCTGGTCAACAATTTCATCATCGTTATTATCATCATCGTTGTCCCGACGCCGGTGCCCGTGGTGCTTTTTCTCCCTGTGTTTGCGTAGCCTATCTTTGGTGGCGTACCGGTGCCCACAGTCCTTGCATTTGTGTAGCACCTTGCGCTTTTTCTTGGCCTTTCCATGTTTGCCGTGTCCGCCACCGCCCCGTTTATGCGCCCGACTTTTGCCACAACAGCACATTTGTGTTTTGTAGCGAACAACAACCTTGCTACATTTAAATTTTTTAAATATTATGTTTGCCTTTTATAATTAATTTAATGCATTGACAATATATATTGTTATGGTAATTTTATACAGTTTCACTTTTTGAATGATTAGATAAAGTAACATGATAAGCGTAAATAACCAATAGGTTAGAACTATTATGTTGATGAGGATTAAGGTTAAATAATTAATCTTATTGCTTATCTAATTTGAAGGAGCAAGGTTTCATTGGGTATATTGTCAAATTATATTATCAAAGAGTATATTGTAAATTATTCATTTGTTCAAGTTTATATTAAAATTCTTGTGTATCCACCAATGATTTTATTATGGTATACAAGTCGCGCACATTACAATACTACCATAACTATACAATGTTTTATTATGTTTAAATTATAGAATTTATGATTACTAAATTAAGTTTATAAATGTGTTAATGTACTTTGTTAAATAAAATAGTTAACGTTTCATAAATTTTATATAAAGTTTATACTATTTATAGTTAGTAACAATATGTTTTCTGATACATGAAATAATATCTCTATGATAACCAATTAATTAATTAGATAATAATTATGAAATACCTTTGATAATTGATGCGGAGATACATTTTGTCAAGTGGCTAGTTGACTTTGAAACGTGTACTGTATATTTATTTATCTGATAATATTTTAAATACCAAAGTTATTGTTAAATAATTATATTTTTACAATAATTGTTTGAAATTTATATGTTATAATTGCAACCATATTTTAATTAATTAATTAAAAATAATTATATTAAAAATTATCCCATAAATAACATGAAAAATAATAATGTTTAAATAATAATTCCATGTTAATAAAACACATACATTACGCTTAAATACATTATCAGTGAAATGATATAAGTAACTATACATTATACAATTAAATAACAAATGAAATAATTATAATCATGTTAATTTTATTTATAAATCTCAGGTACAATATTATGATTTATACGGCAAAAAGTTTGATTTAAGGAATGCTTAAAGTTTTGTCATATTTAGCAACGGGGAGGTGAAGATTGACGGCTTGGTATATCACATGTAGTCACATGTGCCCATAGTTATAAACTAGCACCTATTTACTGGGCAGTTAGTGCACATCCACTCATATAAAAGGCCCGAACCGTACACTGATAAGCGGGTAGTGGTGATCGGGGTCGGCACCGGTATGTGTTGTTTTGTTTTTTACCACTATATTATTATAATTATGAATACTCTATCTCCCGGTGCTGTCTCTCGCCGATAGCGCTACCAATTTGGGGTCCATTTTGTGCAATACTTGTCGGCAGTTTTGCCACACTTTCCGTCTTTCGCACAATCACTACATTTGTTGCCATTATTTCCTTTCAATGTCTTTATATTCTTCGAGTTATCCATCGCTGAGAAAGTTTTGCCAAAACTTTGTTTATTATTATTATTATTATTATTTGTAGTGTTATTTGAATACTTGTTGTTATCGGACGAGTATTTGCTATTATTTGCGGACATATTGTATGAAAATTTAATATTAAACAAAAAAGAAACTTGTTAAAAAATTATAAAAGTGTACGTTTTGTAATCGCACAAAAAACAATAATGGTTATTTTACTTTCACCACTCATGATATGGTGTACGTGTAATATTATCTAGTATTTTACTTTTTGTATTTTTTTGCTCGTGAGCACCTGTACTCTCGCTCCGGGAGATAGAGTATTCATAATTATAATAATATAGTGGTAAAAAACAAACACACATACCGGTGCCGACCCCGATCACCACTACCCGCTTATCAGTGTACGGTTCGGGCCTTTTATATGAGTGGATGTGCACTAACTGCCCAGTAAATAGGTGCTAGTTTATAACTATGGGCACATGTGACTACATGTGATATACCAAGCCGTCAATCTTCACCTCCCCGTTGCTAAATATGACAAAACTTTAAGCATTCCTTAAATCAAACTTTTTGCCGTATAAATCATAATATTGTACCTGAGATTTATAAATAAAATTAACATGATTATAATTATTTCATTTGTTATTTAATTGTATAATGTATAGTTACTTATATCATTTCACTGATAATGTATTTAAGCGTAATGTATGTGTTTTATTAACATGGAATTATTATTTAAACATTATTATTTTTCATGTTATTTATGGGATAATTTTTAATATAATTATTTTTAATTAATTAATTAAAATATGGTTGCAATTATAACATATAAATTTCAAACAATTATTGTAAAAATATAATTATTTAACAATAACTTTGGTATTTAAAATATTATCAGATANAATTTGTAATAAAATAAACCTGTTTTGTTTTGCAATGATTGCATAACCCTTTATATACTGTACATTATTTAATTATGAGCATAACTTAAGGCGTTATTAATCCGAGTTTATAAAGAATCTTTATAATTTTCTCAAATTTTGCTATAATTGTCAAAACTTATCAAATATTTAGGCAGCATACTTAAATATTCAACAATTTATTAAATGTCTCTATAATTATTCTATTGATGAGGATAATAACTGGACAAGCTTATTTAAGATATATTTAGATTAATTAAACTCTAATTATTAGAGCATTAGAAAATTATTAATGCAACAACATTAATAAGAAAAAC
The DNA here is from genome assembly GCA_905368565.1 of Medioppia subpectinata. NCBI lineage: Eukaryota > Metazoa > Arthropoda > Arachnida > Sarcoptiformes > Oppiidae > Medioppia > Medioppia subpectinata. The sequence goes on along the minus strand of CAJPIZ010001564.1, from coordinate 2,396 downwards.
AAAATAAATTTTTGAAATTAAATGTTGATGTAATTAACAATGATGTAATTTAATTATTAATTTTTATACATGTTATTTGCCTTTGTACGTTTATTTCATTTCATTTTCCGTTTGATAAACATAAAATTTTCTTGTATTGATAAATTAAAATGATTACGTTTTTAGTAATTTTAATTGACAAATGAATTATAATTATGATCATGATTATTACTAAATGAGTGCAGAGTGTACTGCACTTATTATATAAACAAATAATTTGTGTGTAAAATGAATTATAGTGTTGTTTAATTTGAAATGTTTTGCACAAATATTATTAAGTAATTTATAAACATTTAAATTTATTTGCATTGTGCATCATTTACAAAACTATGTGGTTAATTAAAAATATATTAATCACAATGCAAATAGTTTTAATTATAAAAAAGTAATTTTAACAGTATGAATACTAATTTAATATTATCAATTAAATCACAACGACAAAATTATATTTAGATTATCACATAGCCGAAGCAAATTATCATTTTAAAACTTTAAGGTTTCCAATGTTCAACCAAGGTTTCCTTATTGATTATGACAATTTGTATTCAACAACTGTATAAACTATTTTGAGTGACAATTTATAAATATATGTATTGTAACATTTAGTGCATTTAGTGTAACATTTAAATATTGTAAATAATAATTGTTTTGTTGTGGCGTAAATACATTAAATTTTACCTGAAAATAGTAATTAATAACATTTAAAACTTTCCATTTATAACCAAAAATTATTAAAAAATTAGTAAATTTATAAATTTGTCTAGTAGTTACAAAATGATCATTAAAAATAGCAAGATAAAAAACAATAATATAATTACCATCTTTGTATTGTGCATATAATTGGGGAACTCTTTGGGCGGCGGGAAGTCAGAGAAGGCGGACATCTCTTTACTGGAGTTAATGATCGTAGACTTGGCGACAGACGCCACGCCATCGATGTCCTCGTCGTGGTATCGCCACAAACCACCCGTATATGAGCTCTTCTCAAACACCAGGGGCTCAAAGCCCTCCTCCAGACACGCCTTACAAGCCGTGGCGCCCGACGCACCCCCGCCTATAATACCGATCCGCAACTTTTGACCAGGCATTATTATTTAATCTAGATTAATTATTAACTAGTTTAAATTAAACTTTCTATAACATCTATCACAACCACTGAATGCTATGTTGTTTCATAAAACTGGTACTTATATACAGTTGGTTAATTTTGTTTTAATACTGTACAATCGCACTAAATATATACTCAATAAAATAGTCATCAGGTTAATGATGGTAAAATTTAATGTATTTACGCCACAACAAAACAATTATTATTTACAATATTTAAATGTTACACTAAATGCACTAAATGTTACAATACATATATTTATAAATTGTCACTCAAAATAGTTTATACAGTTGTTGAATACAAATTGTCATAATCAATAAGGAAACCTTGGTTGAACATTGGAAACCTTAAAGTTTTAAAATGATAATTTGCTTCGGCTATGTGATAATCTAAATATAATTTTGTCGTTGTGATTTAATTGATAATATTAAATTAGTATTCATACTGTTAAAATTACTTTTTTATAATTAAAACTATTTGCATTGTGATTAATATATTTTTAATTAACCACATAGTTTTGTAAATGATGCACAATGCAAATAAATTTAAATGTTTATAAATTACTTAATAATATTTGTGCAAAACATTTCAAATTAAACAACACTATAATTCATTTTACACACAAATTATTTGTTTATATAATAAGTGCAGTACACTCTGCACTCATTTAGTAATAATCATGATCATAATTATAATTCATTTGTCAATTAAAATTACTAAAAACGTAATCATTTTAATTTATCAATACAAGAAAATTTTATGTTTATCAAACGGAAAATGAAATGAAATAAACGTACAAAGGCAAATAACATGTATAAAAATTAATAATTAAATTACATCATTGTTAATTACATCAACATTTAATTTCAAAAATTTATTTTGTTTTTCTTATTAATGTTGTTGCATTAATAATTTTCTAATGCTCTAATAATTAGAGTTTAATTAATCTAAATATATCTTAAATAAGCTTGTCCAGTTATTATCCTCATCAATAGAATAATTATAGAGACATTTAATAAATTGTTGAATATTTAAGTATGCTGCCTAAATATTTGATAAGTTTTGACAATTATAGCAAAATTTGAGAAAATTATAAAGATTCTTTATAAACTCGGATTAATAACGCCTTAAGTTATGCTCATAATTAAATAATGTACAGTATATAAAGGGTTATGCAATCATTGCAAAACAAAACAGGTTTATTTTATTACAAATTGAGAGAGAGAGAGAGAGAGAGAGAGAGAGAGAG
>CAJPIZ010001563.1:0-16210 GCA_905368565.1 Medioppia subpectinata | reverse complement strand
ATACGTCTCGTAATGACTGCAAAGTTGTTGAGTGCAGAAAACGTATCACACATTTTCTCTCTGGGAAAATATATATCACGGCTTTTTGAAAGTCACGGCTAACCCCTCGATAGCTCCTACTCAGAGGCTCTACAGTGTAGAAATAATTGTGGGGTTTGTGCATATTATAAGTAATTTGATAAATATAATTGCTCGACTTTTATCAATATTTCAAATATTCATAAACACAAAAATATTAATAAAACAACTCTTGTATTGAGTAAGGATTGTAGCAATACATAGAATATGTAATACATGTGTATAATTACATTCATTATTTCTGTTTTATTTTATGCTTGTCATGATATCTTTTTAAATATAATATGTCATTATACTGTATAATGTACAGTATATTCCTATTTTATTTTAATTCACATAACATTAGTAAAAATTTCACATATCTTAAACTTAATTTGTGTCTTAAGTAAACTTTAAGCACTTTTTGTAAACATCTCAAAGAATTGTAAATATAAACTGTATTGAAAATAAATTTATCAATTTTGTGGGATTTTGATCTGGGAACATATTTTACTATATTTTATATTTATTTTTACAATATCAATTTTTTAATGTACTTTTAATATTACTATCATATACTGTAATTTTAAAATGTTATAAATTATAATTTTTAAAATTTTTTATTTGATAATAAATTATGATAGATATAAGAATAAGTATTTTATTATATGTGCATGAACTTTTGATATGATAAATGTTTAATTATAACGCTAGCATTTGGATGAATTAAATATTGTTATAATAAATGTAATATTAATTATGTTCATTACATCAACATTATCATAAAACCATAATTTAATGTTTTAAAAGTTAATAAGCACAAATCAAATTCTAATTACATAAAGAATATTATTTATATTAACCAATAATGTTACTAAGTTGACAATAGATAAACATGTATACGATGAAATTATTTCATAGAATTACCATTGCCCGTAGAATCGAAGCAATTTTTGCTTAAAACTTTAAATTGCCTCATGTTTAAAAATTGCGTTGACAAAATTGATTAAATGCAATATTGATCTATATACTTTTATCTCTAAAATTATATTAATTTGGATAAAATCGATCAACTAGTTTTTAAATTGTTCCAGATATACTTTTGCAATTCATGCATTTTATTTCCTATGCTTATTTTTTAAGTGCATTATAAAACTTGGTAAATTTCATATTCATTTCCAAAGTTATAAAAGTACAATTAAACTTAATTTTAATAAATCATTGTAATAATTAAAATTGAAACAAAGCATATGCTCATGACACAAAATGTTGTTAATGACGTTATTATACCCATACCGTATAATAAAATTTTTTAACATTTGAATATAGCCCGGGTAATTTATGAATAATAAATATCGAAATTATTATATAATTAATGTTTAAAATTGTTAATTGCAAACGCGATATTAAACAAGAGTTCTTAAAGTTTTAATAAATTTATGGTTACAACAATTATACCAAAAATTATATTATTATTATTATTATTATTGTACTTTTGATTGCACTTAACAGTGAGTCTGCTATAATAATTAATTGCTTAATTTACCAAGGAATACCGGCGGTAGTGTGATTGATTATGATCATTAGTATGGCATATAATCAGCGTGACCACCTGTGCTCTATTTCAGAGAACAGTTCTCTTAGTTATGTATGGCATTTGACCATGAAATAAAATATATAATTACTAAATAAACAATTGTCATAACTGAACATTGAATACATATTTAATATATGACTACAATATAATGGCCGATAAGGCAAACAAAGTGAGTAATAATGACATCCAAATCCAAGTGTCAAAGCTTTGAGCGAATAGATAGGGGGACAGACGTCCGGCCCGTTTCACGTATAATATATTACCCTCTGATATAAAGCCCAGCGCCCGAGTCAGCTGGTATTGAACGCCATTCATTACGCTATTTTTAATTTTATCCATAAGATACTCGGCGTTAGATTGAGAGGTGGGCAATAAAAATATGTTAATGGGTGGTATGCCATCAAATTCATCAAAATCTTTCATAATTTGATCGTAATCGTTTACATCGTATTTAATTTGTTGCAAGCTTTATATGAATGAATAAAACATACAATATGTGCAATGAGTTAATTTATACATGATAGAGATCATAAAAATTAAATGTTCAATATAATTAAAAATATATAAACATTTATTTTTAACTCCGTTTCAATGTAAAAATATGTACTGCATAAATGCAAAATGCTCAAAACTGCATCTAATACATTTAAATAATACATTAGCTTTAACCCTGTATTACAACTATAGTATGGCCTAAATGACAAAATTGACACAGGTTTATTTGCATTAACTAATATACAATTAACACTAACATACAAATATAATTTGCATTTAATAATTATTTTAATTGCGATAGCGATACAGAATTATTATTCATAACATATTGACAATCATGTATACTTAATATTATAAACGTACCTGTATCCGTATTTAGTTGACAACTCTTTGATGATCTTCATGAATGGCCCGCAAACGTAATTGTCTGACATTCGGGTAATGAGTGGCAAATCGAAACGAGCCGTAATAAATGGGGGCCTCAGTGTTGGCGCGTATCTAATGATCGTGGTGTTTGTTGCATTCAATTGATCATGGCCAAAATTAATAATCTCCCTTTGTCTTACGATCTCACAGCCATCGTAATTAAAACTCATTTTTGAGTTTTAAAAAATTGGCTTATGTTATTTTATTATATTTAAAAAAACATAATAATTTAGTTCATTTTTAGTCGTTGTTAATATTATTGTGTACATGCACCATATTTTTTAAAAATATATTTGGTACCAGACATTGGTAAACCAGACACTATTGCAATATTAATACTAATATGCATCTAATTATTACAAATACAATTCTAGTTTGTATTTTAGTGCAATAATTAATATATTAGCATAAAAATAGTTTAAACAAAAAAGTTGTTAATAAAAAATACGTATCGCCATAATAGTGTTTTTATTAATTAACATACATGTAATACTTAACAAAGAGACAAATAACTAATTAATTTTAATATAAATTTTACTCGTATTTTTTACAGTAATTTATTTTAATGAAATGTTTTTAAAACATACTTTAATTTCATTTTTTGCATAAATTATTGTTGTTATGTAAAGCAACAAGGACAGTATGTTAAGAGTTTTTATAATATTATAAATATAATTATTTGTATTATAATCAGGAAGTATATTTTATATGTGCTAGTATATAATGCAAATAACATAACGAGAAAAATTAAAGTTGAGACTAAAATTGAAATTATAAAGCATTTTAAAATAAAATCAGATTAATGTAATTTAAATTAAATTATACTAACAATGCTGAGTATATTGGTATTAATAATTAAATTAAGTAATTTATAATTATGTTTTTATAATAATGCAATTTACTAATGCTGTTTACTGTCTACAATGTAATACCAATAATATAATTTCAATCAACCAAATTGTTTTTACAGAATAAATTATTTTGCAATAAATATTTACAAATTTCAAAATAAATTAGCATTATTAAAAATGGGATAATAATTATAATATAATACTTATTAATAGTAATAAAGGTATTTATTAATGGTTATATGATATCTATTAATAGTATTAAATACCTTTATTACTATTAATATTGAGACAAATGTATTTTTTGTAACGTTAAATACACTGTAGAGGGAGACTCATCCTCGATAGCTCCCCAATCGGCACTGAAAGTTTTTCGGCACTATATATAAAAGGGTCTCTCTTTTACACACTATGCAAAAGACGTGAGTTGTTGAAACGTCAGTAATGCTCTGCATATGTATGATAGGAACAGATAGTGAGTGATAGTAAAGTTGCCTTTTCTACAAACTTTATATCACAGCTAACGATAGGATACAACTCATCAGTTAAGTGGGGAAACGTATGACAGTATATGTCATGATTAGAAATCACTGAATCGATGTGAATCATTAAGTATTCATTACTAGCTTATTAAGTGTAAAGTAATCTATAGAGCCTGCATAGCTCAGTAGGTAGAGCGTTCGCCCAGTATCTCAAATGCCCCGAGTTCGATTCCCGTTTGTCAAACTTTTTTTGCATTTTTGCATTGATGTAATCATCTACCTATGAGTGTTAATAGTCACACACATGTATGTATTTATAATTAGACATGTAGGTGCAAATTATATCAAGGGTGCTGTTAGTGATTCTGGGCACTAGAAATGGAACTTTTAGGGGTGATTGTGGGTTGTTTGAGGCTGAGAGTGTATAGAATTTGACTTTTTGACAATGGTTGATGTTATTGACACATAAAGCTTTCATAACAAATAATTTAAATGTAATCTTATGCTTTAAGAGTACATATAATTAAAACTTAAATGTTAATCTATATTTAAATTATATAAATAATTTTAAAGCAATATCAAAAGTATTATGGTGTTATCTTAAGCTTTTAATAAACACAGAAAAAAAATCTTTGAACTAATTCAATAAATAATACGCTGATTGTAAAACTTATACAAACAATAAATACATTGAATACACCTCTCATTTGTTTGACATCCAAAGCGACCCCAGCCTTACTCTCAGTCTTACTGTACAGTCGATGCCGTAATTTACCGCTTCTGTCCGACAAGCGATACGATTTCCAGTAATCATAAATACCCGACTCCGTGAAACGGGTTATACTGTATATTAATAATAATAAATTATATAATTTTTAAAACAATTAATTAATGTTTAAAGCATTTACATATCGTCGAGATGTAGACCAATATCGGGACAATCATTGGTTGCGTGAAACGGAAGAAAATAAGGTGAAATAATACCACCATGGTCACTTATGTGGAAATGATCTAGATAATCTTGACCCCAAACTATCATTGAATCTTCCAATACATTCACATCCCCTGCCATCGCGTACTCGCCCGCCTCCATGTGTTTCAAAATTTGTGTGACATTTTTATCTAAGCGTTTTGCTAACAGATCCGATATTATTACCTATTAATTAAGTAATCATTCAATAATTAATTAATAATTATTATTATTACATTAACTAAAATTGTTTTGTTAATTTACCGTCTTATTAACCATCATTATCATTACGACATCATTTACCTCATTATACAAGTAATCATCGAGTGGTAGGTATCTGTTGGCCAAATTGGTTGCCATCGCTTCCTTTCCTTTGTATTTCTTGATATAATTTCCGGCAAACATTACTTCAATGCCCAGTAGTTTGACATCCGGTCTGTTGTAGAGATCGTCCCACGAATTGATGACAACGTCGGGCAACGGTTTGACCAGAAATGCCAACAAAACGCCCGCAAATGCCGTCAGCATTACTGTCATTGACAACAGCCATAGGGTGTGTATGAATGCGCTGACTATACGCGACAATTTACTGGGTTTTATAGCTCGGCAACTGTGCGACAGGCGTTTGTGACCAAAAGCATTGTGTATTAACTGTTGACAAGTGTTGGCCACTCGTCCCATGCATTTCCGGACAGACGATACCCGTCCCGTAGATAGCGATATAATGGCCGATAAGACAAACAAAGTGAGTAATAATGACATCCAAATCCAAGTGTCAAAGCTTTGAGCGAACAGATAGGGAGACAGACGTCCGGCCCGTTTCACGTATAATATGTTGCCCTCAGATATAAAGCCCAGCGCACGAGTTAACTGGTATTGGTTTTTATTAAAAGCGCCATTCAACAAGCTGCTTTTAATTTGATCCATTATAAACTCGGCGTTTGATCGAGTTGTGGGCAATAAAACTACATTAAGCGGTGGTACGCCGTCATACTGATCTAGATCATTCATTATTTGATCCAAACTGTTTATATCATACTTAATCTGTTGAACGCTATGTGTGGGTAAACAATGATTATATAATAATTGTCATATATCATAAAGATTTATTTTTATTATTAATAAACAATTATTTTAATACTTATGTATGTAAAATAGTTTTTAATTTATTTGATAATGAGCATATTCATTTTTATCATATAATATTCTATATAATAAGTTTACCTGTATTTGTATTTAATTGACAACTCCTTGATTATCTTGATTAATGGCCCGCAAACATAATCGTCAGATATTTGGTTAAGTACTGGTAAACTAAAACGGGCCACAATATACGGGGGTCTCATACCTGTCAAGTATCTAATAATTGTGGTATTTGTTGAATTTAATGTATCAAGGCCATAATTGATAATCTCCCTCTGCTTTACCATCTCACAACCATCATAATTAAAACTCAATTTCATATTTAGTTTTAAAACTTAATTTGTATTTTAACAAATTTCTAATAACAATAGTAATTTAATAAAATTATTTTTTGTTTAAAAATATAATACTAAATATGTGTTTAAAGACTTTTGATTGATAATAATACATGTATATTAATGTACAGTATATTATCTAATAATATACTTTATTTTATAAATCCATATTCTAAAAATGTAATTCTGTACTACGAATATTATTTTTGTAATATTTATCCCTGAATTGAGCTAGGACATATTTTAATTAGACGTATGTTTTGTAATGCTAGTGTTACTGATATCTGATTAGTATTACTGAATATAATATCGTACATAAATTATAAGACATATTTACTCGAATATTTGCCCGAACGCCTATTGCTGATTTACAAAATACTAAATTAGCCATGACAAAATAAATATATCTTTCTCATTAAGGTACAATAAACATAACAACATTAAGTGATATTAAATTCATTAATAGTTCACTTGTTTTTCACATTGGTACATTATTTACCTAAACTTGATAATATAAACAACTTGCAGATAAAATACTGTATTATGGTCATTAATTTATCATTAAAACACATTCTATAATGCGAATGACCCGTATTATAAATGGGAAGAGATTGTGTGCCGGATAAACACCACTCCAAGTAAAAATCCAGTATTTTGCTATTTGATTAGTACTATGCAACCTCTTGGTAAGTAATCCCTCTTGGAAAAATACATCTCCATAGGAAACTCTTTTACCATTTATCTGCCTGTTTCCTATGCAGAGGGTTGCACTTTCTCTACATTGTATTTGTAGAGGTATTTATAAAGTGTAAATGTCACGCAAATTGTCACATCATAAGTATTTCTCAACTCGAATTAATTCAAACAAACCTACACTAAAAACTCGAATGTATTTCAACATAAAAATTCTATTTTTATCCATTTTGTAAGAAATGTTTATTTAAACATAGCAACTTTTATCTGATCCGGCATGGTCTAGTGGTTAGGATAGCTGGCTCTCACCCAGCAGGCCCGGGTTCGATTCCCGGTGTCGGAACAACTTTTTTAATTTGTTGTTATTTTTACTTAATTGTTTTTATTTATATTTTACTTTATTAATTGTAAAAAGCATTAATTTTTAGGTGATAAAAGCCAGTCATAAATCTACTTAAAAGGTTATTTAAAAATGACTTTTGAAATGTTGCTAAAACTGTGATTAAAATTTATTTATTGTCATACATGATAATATCAAGGTAAATCATATTATGTCCTTCGGTATTAAAAACTCAATCTAAAACAATTAACTTGGTTATTATAAGTTAAAGTTTTTATAAATATAAAATAGAAATGAATTTAGGACAAGAGCCCTTGGTTAATTTCTTTAAATGCTTATGAATACAGTAAACACTGTTACGATAACAAGTTCTAAAACATTAATCATGGTCACATTTAAGAGCAATTTCTGGAATTACGTACTCTATAATCTAATCAATAATTATCATTATAGAAATTCTGATAATTAAATGTGCTTATGGCAGTTACTTATATCTTATGTTATTAACGCAAATCATTTATCTAACTTTAACTAGTAACTTACATTTAGTTTTTATTGTTTTGATATTTTTGGTGAAAATAATCTTGTTTTTAATTGTGTTACAAGTTTTAGAGTCTAAAATTTAGACAATATGTTTACATAAAATATATTATTATGTTTTACGTGACTAAACTGTTCAACCCAGTGTTTTAACTTGTTAAATGTTATGTTTATTTAATTTGTAAATATTTACTAATTAATTCATAACTGTTTTAATAATAATTTAATAAAATGTTTTGTGAAGTGTGTGGCGATCGGGCTATTGGTATGAGTTTGTGTTAACTAATAATTAATATTTACAATAATCATTTTAAAAATGTTCACATGATTAATATTAGGCAAAAACTTTGGCTCATTTACGTGTGAATCGTGTCGTATATTTTTCATGAGATACAGGGATACAAACGATGTAAGCAATTGTTATTATTTATTAATAATCTGTTTATATGAATAGATCATAATGTTTTAAATAATACAGAAATTCACGTGTAATTTTGGTGACATGTGTCGCATAACATCTATAACTAGGAAGTTTTGCTCAAAATGTAGACTTGGTAAATGTATGGCCATTGGTATGCACAAGGTAAATCACTACTAGTAGATAAACTAGTTATAACAGCAATTAATAATTAAAAATTATTAAAATAGAAATACAGATCACGTTTTTCTAATACAAACAACACAACCGAAACCAATACTAGGATTGACAGCTGCGAGACTATTGCCACAAACTCCAGGAATCTATCCCTAGAAGTAGTACCCGTTATGCGGGACCAAAATAACAACCATCATAATAATTTCTACTACACATTTGATGCCAATAATTCAGCGCATGATCAGTATTCCTACGCCATGCAAGTGATATCAATAATACGGCCGCCGTCGAGCAGGGACAATTTTTCCGACCATGAGCACCGGGTGTTTACTGAGCTAATTGATGCCAGCAATCAGCTAATGATCCCGCTAAACCCGATGCATGGTCAATTTAATTGTGTTGGCGATCTTAAACTTATAAACCGCTATACATTGGAGCGTGAGATCGGAAATGTGACCTCGTTTTGTCGACGACTGCCCTATTTTAATTACCTTTGCCAGAATGACCAGTTGGCTTTAGTCAAGTACGGCGCTGTGGAGATTATCAATATGCGCTCGGTCCTTTATTTTGACCAACATGAGCATTATTGGAATATATTTATTGTGAGCTTTATTTGTAACTAATGTCTGTTAATAACTTATTAATAATAATGATTTAAAATTGTGACTGGTGATTTTTATGTTTTCCATTTTGTATCAGGATGAAAACAGTTCAATGAAATTATCGTTGGATATATTCAAACAATACTCACCAAGTTTATATGAAGCCCATTTAATTTATACCAAGAATATTTGCTGGGAGTGGGAGAATGACAGGTTCATTATTGATTTAGTAAGTTATATTAATTTTAAAATGCTTAATTAACATATTCAATTAATTAAACAAAATTATCACGTTAAATTAAATCAATAGTTAACCGGCATTGTATTATATAACGCCAAAAGGCCGAACCTTGAGCACATGGACACAGTAAAGTACGTGTGTTCAATAAATTAACTTGATTAATTACATTTAAAATTTATATTTATTTTACAATCAAACATTTAAGACCAACAAAACTTACGGTACATTTAATTTAATTAAATTTTATCTAGATTTCAACAATACGTTTACATGTATTTATTGAAACGATACTTACTATTAAAATACGGCCCAGAATTGGACAAAATTTTACATAAATACAGACAACTCATGAAATTCATCGACACTATACACGTATTGACTGAAAGACAGCGTAAAGTAAAATCGAGTGGAAATCCGCAAAACTCTACACCATTTCTGAGCGAAATATTTGATATAAAACCTAAAATATGTCCTTATTTTGTGTCTCATGACTGATGACTGACAACTAGCTATTAATTAATTTTTAATTAATTCATAATCAAATGAAAATATAAATATATAGTTCAATAAATTAACATTTTCTTAATCTGGTTTTTAAATCAAACTATTAAAGCCCCTGATCAATTCCCTACTTCTAGTTTATTAAGCAATTTGTATGATTTATTCAACTCGTATTGTACTGAAGAGGCGGTGAAGATAATGGTTAGGAAGAGGAGGACAATCACTACCACGATGTATGTCATCACCAAATGTAGGACCAAAGGAAAGGTGGCAAATACCAAGATTGATATGCCTAATGTTACAACTGATCCCATGAATAGCCAAACGCACAGTAAATACTTTGACATAAAACTAATGTTGTATTTATTGATCTCATTATATAAAGCGTTTAGTTTATAAAAGATTACCATTTTTCTTACGTTAGATTGATTTGTATTGATTAACTTTCCATTAAATGCACGGATTTTAAGCTTTAAATAATAGCATAAAATATAAAAGTAATTCAAGTGCCAGACGGCTATACCGTAGTTATAATGAGCAATAAATCCGACGAGTATAGTGTTGGGTATGCCATAGACGAGGGCCGGCACGAGGGGTCTGGTATACGAGGTATGGTATGACACATATTAAGCCCATAAATGGTAGAGTTTTGGTAACAATAAAATAGTTAACTTTGAACCATATTTTAGATCTATGTAGTAATTGTAGTACACTTTTGGGATTCGTTAAACCTATCTCTTTAGGTGCAATCAAACCGGACATCATATCAAACACCCGTAGAAATGTTGGCTCAACACCAGTCACATAGTTATAAAAGTACGTTAAATGTATGGACACGTGTAGGGGTGACCAGAGGGCGGCCACAACTTTATAATGCATTCCAATGCCCACTAATGAACTCCAATCGCCGAGTATTATATGAATGGCATTGTATTCGTCGGGTATTAATAGTAATGCAATGTTTGAGACCAAGTATATGATCGGAAATATGAAACTGACCACCGGTTTAGACAGTAGTGGACGTCTCGATGAACTACTAATTCTGGGCTTAAGACTTAATCCAATATTAAACAATTGACTCTCATTTTGAGAATTAATTTGAAAATGTTTTGGCAATTTTTGTGAACAATTGATTAAATCCATTGAAATAATATTTTACAATATTTTTTTTTGCACTTTAACTTGTACATAAGCAAAAATTCAGCATAAATTATTTTAATTTTCAAATATCAGCTCATTTATATTGTAAATACAATACTAGTGAAAATATTTACCATCATTATTTTATAGTAATTATTTTTTAATTTTTTATTGCATTAACATTTAGGTACGTTTTACTCACGAATCAGTATATGATATTATAATGATTTTATTTCTAATATATGTTATTCACATATATTTGAAATTTTATTTGCATAAAAATACAAAAAATTAAATATTTATTTTCTATTTGAATGCATTTATAAATTAGGATAAACACGACATGTTTCATAGTAAAACCATAAAGCCTACCCCATCTAGATAACTAGTAGTGATTGAAATTTTGGAGCCGGAGCCGACTCTGGATTTATTAATTAAAAATTTAGCATGGTATTTAAATTTTGGGATTGCTTATATAGCTAAAAGATTTAATGCATAATTAAGTTTAATTTAAAAACAATTATAGTATTTAAATTACATATGGTGACTATTTGTTTGTATGTTAAGTATTTTAAAAGCTTAGCTAGAGCTTTTACAATTTAAAATCAATTATTTGTTAATAATTTAAAATAATATATAAATAAGAAATTACATTCTTAAATTTATTATATTTGTTTCATAGCACATTACTTTATACATTGTTTAAATTCATACAACATTTAAACTTTAAATTTTAAAGCTTATAATGAATTATTTTGTGGTTAAGATTATTTACACTTTGCAGTGAATTCAGTAAATTATATGATTTGTTGACTTCGGATGTGACCGAAGAGGCGGTGAAGATAATGGTGAGGAAGAGGAGGACAATCACTACCACGACGTATGTCATCACCAAATGCAGGACCAAAGGATAGGCAGCAAATATCAGGATATATATGCCTAATGTTACAACTGATCCCATGAATAGCCAAACGCACAGTAAATACTTTGACATAAAACTAATGTTGTATTCATTGATCTCATTGTATAAAGCGTTTAATTCATAGAGTGTTCGCACTTTGGATTGTTTTGAATTGATTAGCATTGCACTTAATGCACGGATTTTAAGCTTCAAATAATAGCACAGAATATAAAAGTAATTTAATTGCCAGACGGCTATACCGTAGTTATAATAAGCAATAAACCCTACGACTATAGTATTGGGTATGCCGTAGACGAGGGCCGGCACGAGGGGTAGGTATACGAGGTATGGTATGACACATATGAGGCCTAAACATGGTGTTGTTTTTTTAACAATAAAATTGTTAACTTTGAACCATATTTTAGATCTATGTAGTAATTGTAGTACACTTTTGGGATCCGTTAAACCGACCTCTTTAGGTGAGATTAAACCGGACATCATATCAAACACTCGCAAAAATGTTGGCTCAACACCAGTCATATAGTTATAAAAATAAGTCAAATGTATGGACACGTGTAGGGCTGACCAGAGGGCGGCCACAACTTTAAAGTGTAACCCAATGCCCACTAATGGGCTCCAATCGCCGAGTATTATATGTATGGCATTGTATTCGTCGGGTATTAATAGTAATGAAATGTTTTTGACCAGATATATGATGGGAAATATGAAACTGATTACCGGTTTAGACACTAGTGAACGTCTCAATGAAGAATGAATTTTTGGTTTAAGACTTAATCCAATGCCAAACAATTCACTCTCCTTTTGAGGATTAATTTGAAGGGATTGTGGTAATCTCTGCCAACAATTAATTAGATCCATTGAAATTATATTCTTTTTAATAACTAATTATTTATAATAGATTTTAAAATTATAAGTAGCTTCAAACTAACCAACTTGTACATAAGCAATAACAAACAAAACAATGTAATTTTAAAATACTTACACTCATTATCTTGTAAATAAAATACTATTCAAAATATTTACCATTATTATTTTGTTGTTCAATTGCACTAACTTTTTGGTACTTTTTATTCAATATATGGTATTATAATGATTTTATTTCTAATATACAATGTAATGTTATTTATATTTATTTGAAAAATATATTTGCATGAAAATAAAAAGCTATTTTTTATTTGAATGCATTTACACGATATGTTTTAGAGTGAATCATAGAACACTATCCTATCAAGGTAAGTGAAAAGTTGTATAATGCTTTTCCATGTGCGTTTGCACTGCGAATGGAGATTTATATTAGTCACAAAAAACGCATTGGTTATTGTACGTATAAACTTTTATTTGAGATAATAAGAATGGTGTTCATGGTAAAGTATAATCTTGTCAGTTTCACAATATATTAATAGTTATTTTGCATGTGTTTATGTTATAATAGTTTTGATATATTCTAATGAATAGTAATGCAATACAATCATTAATACAGTGTAATTAAATCAATAATACAATATGGTAATCATATGCATACTATTACTTATATTCTGGCTGTGCTAAATTAGGATACTGACCTTTAATTGAATATTTGGATTATGATCGCGTTGAAAATGAATAATTAAGTGATTTACTAATTAGTAATTACAAATTCTATTAATAAATTAACAAATAAAGTGTGGCCAGCCATGAATAACTATTTATATATTTTTTAACCAAATTTTTTACAATCGTTGTACGATTAAAACGTTTAGCAATTTATATAATTTGTTTGACTCGTATTGTATTGAAGAGGCGGTCAAAATAATGGTTATGAAGAGGAGGACAATCATTACTACAATATAAATTAGGACCAAATGCTGAATCAAAGGGAAGGTTATAAAAGTGACGATAAATAAACTCAACGCTATAACTGATCCCATTATTAGCCAAACGGATAGCAAATACTTTGACCAAAAACTACTGTTATATTCATTGATTTCAATAAACAATTTATTTAATTTATACAAAGTTTTTATTGTTTCAGTTTTTGATTGATTTGTTTTCAATAGCATTGCATTTAATGCACGAAATTTAAGTTTTAAATAATAGCAAAGTATATGAAAATAATTTAATAGCCAAACTGATATTCTAAAGTTATAATACCCGATAAGACAATTAAATATAGTGTTGGGTATGCCGTAGACGAGGGCCGGCACGAGGGGTAGGTATACGAAGTATGGTATGAGACATATTAAGCCCATAAATGGTGTAGTCTTTGTGACAATAAATCTATTGATTTTAAACAACACTTTAGATTTCTCCAGTAATTGTCGGACACTTTTGGGATCAGTTAGACCGACACGTGTGGGTGTTATTAAACCGGACATCATATCAAACACCCGTAGAAATGTTGGCTCAACACAAGTCATATAATTATATAAATATATTAAATGGATGACCACATGTAGGGCTGTCCAGAGAATCGCAACAATTTTAAAGTGTAATCCAATGCCCACTAATGGACTCCAATCGCCGAGTATTATATGAATCGCATTGTATTCGTCGGGTATTAATAGTAATGCTATATTAATGACAACATATGCAGTGGGAATTATAAAGCTGACCACCGGCTGAGACAATACTGGACGATAGGTTGAGTGGTCGCTAATTCTGGGCTTAAGACTTAATCCAATGCCAAACAATTCACTTTCTGTTTGAGGATTAATTTGAACAGATTTTGGTAACTTTTGCGAACATTTAATTAAATCCATTGTTTCAAATGACAATTTATGTAAAATATAAATTGGTTTGTAAAATATATAATGCTAATTTAATTTATTCATTCTAAACTAGAGCACAAATAATTAGCAAAAATACATATATATTTAAGTTTGCATTTATTATAAATATTATTTAATATTACACTTGGATAATTTTTGTATGTTCTATCTGTATATAAAATTATAATCTATAAACTAAATATAATTCTTGTTTATTATAAATTTTATTTGAATAAAGATAATGAATAAATAGTATTTATCTACAGTGTGTACAGTATACACTGTGTATATTATATTTAGTACTATTGTGTTTTTACATTGGAATGCATTGCAACATTATCCTACTATAAACACATGTAGATTAGGCATTTGTAATCAGATTTTAATAAACTCGGATGTTTTTAAACAAGTATAAATTACACTTTAATTTCATGTACTCTTTTTATAATTTCACTAATATCCCGGTCATTTAAACGGCAATATTTAAAGTTATGGCATTTGCGTGAAATAATGAAAGAATAAATTAGTTTATTTACTCCAAATTTAAAATATATGACAAAATGTTTTAAAATACCTTTGATTTATAATAAAATTATTTGAATCAAGATAATAAGTTTGACAATTGACATATGCGAGCGATTATTTAAAGAAATAATGCATAAATGACTAATTCCATAATAAAATTATTGTGAAAAGCACAGTGGACCAAATTTAAATATTATGTCAAATAAACTAATAAGTTATCATGACAAATTTATAAAATTAGTACCACTTATTTGAAACAACAATTTAGAGAAATAAGATAGGTCCTAAAAATCTAGAATGATTTTAATGTGATAATTTTTAATAAAATTGCTCCTGATTAGCTAAACGTCCGTTAATCCAAATTTAATTTATTATGAATTAATATTGAATTAATGCCAATCAATTTCAATTACTAAATGAAAAGAAAAATACTTCTAATCGATGCTAAATTTTTTGTAGAATATAAGCTATCAAATAGTACTGAGTATATTATACACCCTGTATGTATATTTCGTTCATTTTAAAAATCAATAATATCTAAACTTTTATATGAATTAATAAAATATAGTAAAATATATTTATTTATTTATTTTTATAAGCGGCTATGCTGAATATTTCAGAATTTATGTAATTATTTTGTGATTTAAATTAAACAATGTACACAAGTTAGAATATTCTTTCAAAATTTTATGTTATTTTTAAAACAAATAAGTTGCAAATTCATAAATTAAAACATTATTTTTTTTATTTTAATTCTTAGCTAGAATGCTTAATTAATATTTATTACAAGTATTATTAAGGCAGGTGGTGAATTGCTTATCAATACATTATTTCTAATACTGTATATAATTTATAACAATTAATAATATTGTATATGCCTAAACTATTATTAACCAACATATAACTATGAGACCAATATCTAAAATGGCTCTATGACACTTGTTCGAAAGACACTTGTTCGAAAGACACTTGTTCGAAAAACATTTGTTCGAAAGACACTTGTTCGAAAGA
>CAJPIZ010001562.1:0-16211 GCA_905368565.1 Medioppia subpectinata | reverse complement strand
GCCCACCTTAAAAGGGCTGTACACTGGTAAGCCTTGGTTAGCTATGGTTAGCACTGTTAAGCCTAGAGCGTGGTAACCCGACCGGCGTGGTAATCCGACCGGCGTAGTAACTCGACCTGCCACTACTTTATATACTAATGATAGGTTAGTAATAAAAAGTAAATTAAGGTTTCTTTGAAGAAAAATTTTCATAATGACTTTAAAAAAAAATTGTAATCCTTTCTCGTTATTTAATCTAAAGGGGATTTAATTGGATCATGTATTTGAAATGATATAATAAAGATTCTTAAAAGAATATTATTAAACCTATTAAATAAATGCCAAAGAATTTAAGAATGTTTTAAAACTCTAGCGTTAAATAATGTTTATTATATTTATTGCCCCCCTTTTGGAATAGTTGTGTTGCCAACGGCTCACGACTTAAATTAGTTTTGTTATCAGAAGTCAAAGGGAGTCTCCCTTATTGTGTGCATACATACGGTATATACTGTGTATGCCATCAATACTTGTATTACGTTATATGGGGACAGTTATTAAGCACCGGCAATACGACATAAATCACTAAATGTCATGCAACACATATTAAAAGGTGTATACTGTAGGTATTGATGATGATAAAACCAACATTGCGTTCTGATTGTCCATGATCTACATTCTACAGCTTTGTTCAGTATAATATTCTTATGTCATATCTATTACTGCCTGAAGCACTAACACCATCATCAACCAATGTTGATCGACCACTGCATCAAATACTATTATTATTAACGTTATAGAAATTATTACAATATTGTAATCTTAAAACTTATTAAAATATATAAGATGGCAGATATTGTGCGTTAATTTATTGTATAATATTTAAATATTATTTCTAATAAATTCAAAATTACGAATTATATAATGTATTCACTGTCTGCCATATTTAATATAAATGCCTATTATATTAGTCATTATATGTCATATCAGGCAAAAAATGCCTCTCATTGATGCCCCACCCGTTCAATGCGATTGTGTCGCAAAACACTACTCACTGATGCAAATGACTGAACACTTCCTGCCAGGGATTGGACTAATGGGTCTCGACTTTAAAACTTATGGTCTATCCATTCCTTATCACCTGCCAGTCCTCTCTCCCCTCTTTAGTTGCTTTATGAGTGCCTTATTTGATATATATTCACGAAATTTCCATTTCTGGTACAATATTTTTATGTAACATATAATAATATAATATTTATTATTTTAACTCATAATTTGTTATGGATTGCAGAATAGGAAACACACGGAGAATATATTGTATATAAGGATAATGAAAAAGTATTTTGCGATAAGAATTTAGTGGTATTTATTATATGAATTGCAAACGCGATTCCTATGAAATATTCTATAAAAACAATGAATCCAAATCCAAATCAATAGTTGAATAAAGGATTTAAGAATTTGGTTTTTTGTTGCTTATATAATTTTTGAAATTAAATTTAATAAAAGATGTTTATTGTAATAAATAAAATATTTTTATAGTAATCTTTCATTTTCTTTATAACTATTATTAATATTTTACAATATTTCTAACTATTACTATTATTTTTAACAATACAATCCAGAATGAATAATATAGTTTATGGGATCGCATCCATCTCTTTACAACATATTACAAAGTATTAGTTATTGTTATTAAAAATTCATTAATTTTTGTGTTCACAAAACCAGTAAAATAACAATTTATTCTTTCCGTTCATTTTAGCACAATTTTTAAATTCTAATGATTTGTGAGTAAAGTTTGGCCATAAAAGACAAATCTATGAAATACTATATCTCATAGAAAATACCTAACCAACCCTGACTATCGTGTCATACATAACTGATTGATAAGTTGTTTTCCACATAAACGCACCTCTCCTATAAGTTTTCCCTATTACAATACGTAGATTAATATATTAATCATCCAATTATGCGTATATGCCTTATGGTATGCATACAATTGTAGTGTGTATTCAAATTTACTACAATATACAGTCATATTCATTGCACACAATGTACTGTATTGTACTTTATATGCATTTTATGCCACATTAACTGCTGAAGAGAAAACGTTAATTCAAATTTAGGAACTAATAAATGCATTACATTGTGAGTATCTTTTATGGATTGGTTGGGACTGATAGCACAGTATGTATTGACTAACTATTCAACAAAAGGTGTATTTGCGTGGAGAGGATATTCAAAAGGGATAATGTTATGCATCTAATTATATAATTAGTAATTATTAATTACATCCAATTATGCGTATATGCCTTATGGTATGCATACAATTGTAGTGTGTATTCAAATTTACTACTGTACAATATACAGTCATATTCATTGCACACAATGTACTGTATTGTACTTTATATGCATTTTATGCCACATTAACTGCTGAAGAGAAAACGTTAATTCAAATTTAGGAACTAATAAATGCATTACATTGTGGTATAACCAGTACTGACCCAAACGTACATAGTTTGTAAACATTCACAATATCTTAGCTAAAATTATTTTAAATAAATTAATTAAACATAATAAATAAAATTAATGTTTTAATTTTTGACATCTTATTTAAATATATTTTATATCAAAGTAAAGTATTATATATTAGTTATTAAAAATCGAGTTTAAAATAAAGAAACCGTGGGCACCCAACCTCCCCCCCCCCCCCCCTCATATCTAACCAAGGCAAACCAAGCTAACCAAGGGTATGCTGTGAGGGCATAGCTTACCAAGGGTAGCCATAGTAACCAAAGCTTAACAAACCTAGCTATTGTGGGGCGGTACGCCCCACAATAGTTGAAATGCCTTACCAAGCTTACCAAGCCTAGCCAAGCCTCAAAGCTGTTTTACAGAGCATAAATGGTAGCCATAGTAACCAAAGCTTAACAAACCTAGCTATTGTGGGGCGGTACGCCCCACAATAGTTGAAATGCCTTACCAAGCTTACCAAGCCTAGCCAAGCCTCAAAGCTGTTTTACAGAGCATAAATAAAGTAAACAAAGAGTTGTATTTAAATAAAAATTTTATTTGATATTTAATGATAATTAATGTTAATAATAATGAAAATTAATGAGAATAATAAGGTAATACATGTAATTAATATTTGAATGGAATTATTTGTAGGGAAAAATGAATTTAATGATAATAATAAGGTAATACATGTAATTAATATTTGAATGTAATTAAGCTTAATAGTGTTATAATACATTTAATCAAAGTATTTTTGAAAAATCTGTTGAATCTTTAAGATACATAGCCATTAGTTTAACCTTTTGTTGAGCACAAACACCATCAACTTTGTGAATGTGTCTATCACAAGTGAAATGATTACAATAATAACGGATGAGAGATTTATATGAAGGACTATTCACTTCAACAAATGGTATATCTAATTCTTGAAGCAATTGACCAAATTGTGTGTTCCTGATTCCGATGACACTTTCATCTGATTGACGATATCTTTTCCACAACAATACTATAAACACTTTTAATTTATAGTAAGGAATGCTGCCTTCAGGTGCATTATATGGAAGACCCGTATAATTTGTTCGTATGTACTCATTGGTAATCTTATCAGCGGTGCTAAGAGAATCCAATTCGAACGGAATTTCTACATCCCAGCTATTTATATGACCAGAATTCATTCCAATCACAGCCAACTCTCTGGGAACGAATGTTGAATTAACCCAAAACCCTTGGGCATCGAAAATTGCGCAAATTTTTGACATTTTTGATGTTTAAAATATTATGTTTGCGAAATCCTTTTAATAACATTTATCAATAAATCACTTATCTCATCATTTATTGTAAATAATTGGGAATTAAATAACCTTTGAATTTGAAATAACCCCATATCAAGTGATTTTAAAAACACAAATACAATACAAAATTGTCCACAGTTTTTTGAATTAAGTCCCTGTATGATTTGTTGATTATAAATCCAACCGTTAGGACAATTTTTGTTTAAAAAAGTAACAAATTCTTCTTTCATAGGATATAGTCCATATGAGTCAAAATATATTCCAAATTTTTCTTTTGAAATATGAACTCCAACCCAATGTTCCCCAGTGTTAGTTGAAGGGTGTGTATTAATAATTAATGATGATGGATACGTTTTTATTTTGGGCAATTTGTCGAGTGCAAAAGCCCCTTTATAGTATGTAACGTTTTTTAAAACTTTATTTATTTCAAATGTATTCATTATTAAAATTGGTCAATTGTGGCATTTCGTTTTTCATCAATTTCAAGAAGTTTGTCGAATTCACAAAATATGAGAACAGTTATAGTTTCATTAATTGGTTTTTCAAAACGAAGAGCTAATCGAAGGGAACCAAATTTAATTTGATTCAAATGACCAACAGACCCACATCCATTGCTCAAGTCTGGTGCAAAATTTAAACTATAAATAGTATTTCCTTTGTTGTAATTGTCACGAGTAATATTAAATGTTGAATCACAATCAATCATGTCTAAAGATTCATACAAATTATATAATTCTCTTTGATAAATTTTGTTAGAAAAATTTGGATTGAATCCATTTTGAGGGTATTGTTCTCCATCCAAATATACAATTAAATTTGAAAGATTGTAATGTTTAAAATTAAAAGGATTTAAGGTATAATCACCACAATAAGAATCATTACTGGTTAAACATATAAATATACGTCGAGGTAGTTGACCGCTGTGAATGTTATCTATTGAGATATCATTTGTTCCTTTCAACAATGTAAATGTCTTTACTTTATTTACAGTTAATATATATTTTGCAGGAGCTATTTTAAGAGCTGCACTATGAGCTTCAACAACCATTTTATTCACTTTGGATCGATGAACGATAATAGAAGTTCCCAGTAAGTCAACCTCGGGTTTATGTGTTGTTGACATTAAATAAAACTTTGGTTCATTTAATAACAGGCGAATGGATAGTTTACAACCACCAAGAAGACTTCTCCCCTGAAATGTTAAATCTGTATGTAAACGACCAATTAAATCCAATTCGTTATATTTTTCTAAATATTTTGTATTTTCTGTCACAATTAAATCCTCTTTAGAATCTTCATCATTATACCACAGTGCAGTAGACAAATGACTATTTTTCATATCTTTACTGAAGCCAAAGAATGCTTCAAAATATGCTTTGTAAGCATATGATGGCGATGATGTAGTAATTTGTTTGTCACCAATGAAAATATCAACTTGTTTTATCATTGAGTGAAGCAAATAATTGACAGGACATATTGTTTCAAACTCTTTGTCATCTGTAATTGTAGTACATTTTTTAAGTTTTATTTTCATATACAGTGTTAACTTTTCAAAGTCTATATATTCATCAACAGCTGTTTGAATATCAAACTGAATGGATGAATTTGCATCGACAGCTGAAATTGGACGATGTTCAGTGATGATATCTTTGTCTATCATGTTTTGTGTTGGAGGAATCCCGAACAAATCAAGCTTTGATAGCGGAGCGTTTGAAGACATTTCATGTATCATTGTTTGCATGATTATTACAAAAGATTTGTTAGTTTTCTGTTAGAAAGAACTTCATCGACTGATCTTTTAGAAGTCTTTTGTTTATATTTTTTTCTTTTAATTACTTTTTTCTTTCCTTCACCTCTTAATTTTTTCGCAAAACTTATTCCATCATTGGCTAAATCTTTACCAGATTCTATTAACCGGCGTTTTAATGTTTCTTTAATACTTTTATTATCATTGACTATATCTGAAGCAATATTTGCTCCTGTGGTAAGTAATTTAGGGCCTAAAAACCTTATCAAAGGAAATATAGCTTTTGATAGAACTCTACCAAAAAATCCATGACCTTTTTGGAATTTTACTCCTTGAAAACCAGCAATTCCGCTACCAGCTTGTTGAACATAATAATCCGTATATGGATTATTCATCGTTTCTTGAAATGTAACTTTACTCTTGTTCTACCGTATAAAAATGGAATACGAGTGTTTGTATCGTCTTTAATATCAATTTCGATAATTTCAATGTCGTTGTATAATACGCGTACGTAATGAGGGTTTGGATACGTCCTTACTATTTGATCTCCAAAAATATTAGAATTAGGTACTTCAACAGATCTTAATAATGGAGCCCTAATATCACCGATGTATTGAGGTTCAATAAAGTTTGTATAAATATACAAATTACGATAATCCAATTTTGAATCAGGAGGATTAACGCCTTCAATTTCTTTTAATAAATTATACTTTGGATTTATAAATAGATGTTCTTCAAACCCTAGTATCTTTGATAAATTTTTACTTAAATAAGGCAAAATCGCATTGCCTTTTGCATCATATCCAGGGATAATTGACAATAGTTTTGTTGTGTTATCGAAATAAAATTGTGGAGTTTTAATGATATTTGTAATATTGTGGGACATAAATTGTTTTTCAATTTCTTTACACAAAGTTTTAACTGATTCATAATAACCTTGGCTAATTTTAAACACATTTCCTGGTTGATAATTACCATTAAAGTTGTTCAAATATAATTCTGTAGCAAGCGAAACGTATTCATCATTAAACAAATTTTTCCAGCTGTAAGTGTAGGATATTTCAACTAATGCAACATCCCAATAACCAACCAATGTTTGGTGAAATGCTATTTTATTTTTAAAATTTGCAACTGTATTATCATTGAAACATTTCGAATTGCTTTGTAATTCTATATAAAATGAATTGGAGTTCATTTTAACACTTGAAAATTTAGTAATTCTTCTTCAGGTACCCACGAATTATGTTTGGATGAGTAGTTTAACCATTTGACTAGAAAACCTTTTATTCCATTTCGAGATTCTCTTTTAATAACTTTTTCAACTCTGTATAAATTGTTTTTAACTTTTTGAATTTCTTCAGGATAAACTCTTTCAGGAATGACATTTCCTTCAATATCTTTGATTTTATATAAAGGTTTATGAACGCCAAAAGGTGTTTCAGCAATTGTATACACTTCATCAGTCCATTTTGGATAATAGCTTTTATCCATTGATTGTAAGACATATTTTCTTCTAACAGTATCCCCAATAGATAATTTGGGTTTAACATTTGAATTAAATAAATAATCATTAGGTGTATTGTGATTATAAATATTTTTGAAAATAATTGATTTGTTTTCATCATTAACTTGTGATGGTTTTGTTTTTATAGTGCGATGATAACTGTTATTATAACTATTAATTAAATCTTGCAATACATCAATATATCGTTTAGTGCCTTTATATGTAAAGTATTTGAACATTTTGTTTTTCAATGTTCTATTGAATCGTTCGACAATAGCACATTTAAATTGAGTGTTATATGTTGTAAAGAAATGAATATTGTTGTCTTTCAAATAACTTTGAACAATACTATTTAAAAATTCTTTTCCTCTATCTGTTTGTAATTTAAATGGTTTTTGGTTGTCAAATATCTTTTGTAATGCATTTTTAACTGCTGTACCCGTTTTATTTTTAATGGGTTCAGCAAATGCCAGTTTACTGAAACAATCAATTACTGTTAGTATGTATTTGTATCCACTGTTTTGTCGGGAATAAGCTTTCAGGTCCACTAAATCAGCTTGAAACTGCTCACTAGGATTACAAACAAATATTTTCTCTCTAGTAAAATTTTTACGAGCATCTTTATGTAAAGTGTATGTTAATTCACCAGATAACCATTCTTTAACATGTTTTAATTTAATTAAATAATAAACTTTTTTAGCTTCACTATATAATTTTTTCACACTTCCAAATGATGCTGACTGTTGTGCATCATAATATATCTTTTTTAAAATAGCATTAATCTTCGTCGGAATCATTTTTGTACCAATTGAATTTCAAACGTTTGTTTGACGTATCAGTTTCTATGTTTTTCCTTTTATTATTTGTGTTAATATTGTTAATAGTATTGTCGATATGTTTAATCTTTTTTGGACTTTCATCATGTGAAGTACTATTCTGTCGCTTTAATTGATTTCTTTGAATTGGCTGATTAACTTCTTTTATTTTCTCATTAATCTCTGGAATTGATAGATTTGTTTCACTATTCAATGTATTGTTAATAATATTATCAGAAGGTAGATGATTTCCAGGATATGTCTTAATGTTTCTGTATAATTCTATTAATTTAACTTTGATGTTTTCATTAACAATTAAGCTTGGATCAATGTTTGATCGACATAATAAATGAATAAATTCGTTTTCTCCAACTAACAATCGCTCGGTCACCAAACAGTGATTAAGCAGTTGAATTATATCGGTATTTTCAATTGGAACGCCATCTTCATTGATAATATTGAAATTATTATTAAATCCATTGTTTAATGCTAATTTTAAGCCTATTATAATTAGTTTTTGGTTTTTATTCAAATCTAATTTTTCCCAATCTTTATCATTAGTAACAGAATTTTGAGATACATTGCTACCTGTTCCCATTTGACCAGAATTTATCATTTCTTCAGGAACTAGAATCATTTTTCTCGAATAAATCATTTTAAAGACTGAATAATTGTAGCAACAATTGGTATTAACCAAGGGAGAAAGCCACCAGTTTGATTAACTAATTTAGCTTTATTATATTTAGAGGCTTTAGATTTTGAAATACACTTAATAATAGATAAATGTTTTGCAATTATTTTCTTTTGATCTACATTTAAATCAATATTATCTAAAATAATATTTTTACAGATTTCTTTAATTGCTTTTTGACAATGGTCTTGTTTTAACAAAAATTTCAAAATTATTTGTTGCTGATTTTTATCACGAATTTTTAAAGCGTTTTGTAATAATTCAATACAAATTTTCAAATTATCAGACATTTTGTCAAACAATAATGCAACTAATAATCGTTTTAATTACTTTTAGTAAAGGATAAAGTTTAATGTTAATGGGTTTTGGGCCAAAAATTTTATATTAAAAAATTTTAATTTTTTTTAATTTGCCAAATTAATTATCACTGTAAGCATAATTGAAATTGATATAAATGATGTTCGGTAATTACGTTATTCACTATAAAAAACGTTTGTTTTAACAAAAATTTCAAAATTATTTGTTGCTGATTTTTATCACGAATTTTTAAAGCGTTTTGTAATAATTCAATACAAATTTTCAAATTATCAGACATTTTGTCAAACAATAATGCAACTAATTATCGTTTTAATTACTTTTAGTAAATTTATTTACCACATTACATTATATATCAATGATATTATATTTCAATAACATTCTATTAATAAATTTATGCGGTTATTATAAAAATGATGACTTCCATCACTCAAGTGATGACTCCAATTATTTCCATTGAATTTACATTATGCTCAAGTGATGAATCCCATCAACTCAAGTGATAGCTTCAATGACTCAAGTGATGACTCGCATCACTCAATTGATGACTTCCATCACTCAAGTGATGACTCCAATTATTTCCATTGAATTTACATTATGCTCAAGTGATGAATCCCATCAACTCAAGTGATAGCTTCAATGACTCAAGTGATGACTCGCATCACTCAAGTGATAGCTTCAATCACTCAAGTGAAGACTCCAATTATTTCCATTGATATTACATTATGCTCAAGTGATGACTCCCATCACTCAAGTGATAGCTTCAATCACTCAAGTGATAGCTTCAATCACTCAAGTGATGACTCGCATCACTCAAGTGATAGCTTTAATCACTTGAGTGATTAAAGCTATCACTCAAGTGATGCGAGTCATTAGTTGAGTGATACCATTAACAAAATTTGCTATTACAAATTAAGTCACAAAAACAATTTATTTTATTTTAAAACATATACAATAGGTGTAATAACATCAGGTAAACGAGACTCTGTTTTAGTTATACATGAATATACTCTATATTTATCGGGTGTTGTTTGTGTCATATCAATTCTTATATAACTATATGGTTTATCTTTAGTTGCGTCATCGTATGCCTCTAATAAGTATTTTGTCTTTCCAGGAAATGCTTCTCGAGCAAAATAACTTAACTGAGCTTTAGCTCTAGGACTTTTCATTACGATAAAATAATGACAATTAAGTGAAATATTTCTCATTTGATTTCCTTTTTGAAATAAATTTTGAGTGATGAATATTACACTTATGTTTAAATGATGACTAATTTTAGTGAACAAATGTTCAAATTCTTTATTATTGCTTAATTCAGACATTAAATCATCAATAATTAGCATATTATAACCTTTCAAATCTTCAACATTAGGTAAACCCGATGTATATACAATAAATGATGAATTATCATATTCTTTTTGCCACATTCCATAAGCCCATAGTATCTTTAAATTTTGATTAAATAATTGTGTATTGTTTAACATCCGTTTAACAAGAACAGTTTTACCACTACCTGTAGGTCCAGAAACCATACAAGTAAAAGGACATTTGAATGAAAGGTATTCCATTATTCTGAAGTAACAGTATTTATTTTTTCTTTGTTTTTCTTTTCTTCTGTATTATATTTGGCAAATTTAAATGTTATACCAAAATTAATTTTAATAAACTTTCCACGTTTATTATCCATTTATTACTTTTATTTTAGTCTTATTAAAATTGAAGTCAGGTTCACCTCGATGACTCTTAACAAATTCAATACTGAAAAATCTTAATGTTTTTTCAATTCGTTTTTTATCGTTTGATCCGATATCAATACTAATAATAATGTGATGATCTCTTACGAATTTTATTAAATATCGCAGGGCAAATAGCAAGTAATTAGTGTCAATTAATTGCTTATTGATTTGAACTAAAAACTCAAAACCAAAACCAATAATACGATATGTTATTGTGAAATAACGATTACAATCAACACCTTTATTTAAAGGAAGATTAATTGAATAGAACATTTTTTTTTAAAAATTTAATTATTGAAATTTTCTTTTAATAAACTTTTAATAAATATTTAAAAATAAATTTAAACACAACATTTTAATACATTATTAATCAATAATTATATTATTTATTTGCAAATGAATTAATATTTCAAGAATAGCATCTTCAATTTGATCCTCACATTTTCCACCCAATATATTTGTTTTTCCATTGGGGAATATATTTACAGTTAAGTTATCCATAAATATAGAAATGAATGAAGACATTTCTGGTTTATTTGCTTTAAGACCCATCCTAGCAATGCTATCAAAATTTAAAAGCTTTCCAAAATTGCAGTTTGAAAAAATTGATATTACTTTCAAATCAGTAATATACGTTTTGTAATCCAATCGTTTTAATATTCGACGCATACGCTTGATGACCAAATTAGATTCGTGGCGAGACTTTGCTCCAAACACTTTGAGATGACCATTTCCGAATAAATTAATTGATGCAGTTGGTTTGCGAAAACGAATCTTAACTGCAGAAAACTTTGACGGGTCATAAATAACATTACAAGTATTGTTGGCCACACGAGTCAAATCCAGTTTACAATTAAGATTACAGCTTATATTATAACAAGAATTGTTAATATTCAATGACATGTTTACACTTTTGAGTCTTATTAACAACTGACCAAACAAATATATAAAATTTCTTTTAATAGAAATGTTTGATGTTTACTCAACACCGATCGGAAACGAACTAACGGCTCACTCGCTGCGCTGCGTTTTTTTTATAGTCGCACAAGTACTGCATCATGCCTCTGCGCATGCGTAGAGGTATGCTTAGTGTCGTGTGCACAACAACTCCTGTTGTACTCTATTTTTATTTAATGATTACGTAATAATAATAAACAATGATGCAATCGTCAGTTTTATTTAAATATATTAAATGATGATGTAATAATAATAATAATCAATGATGAAATCGTCATAAATAATTAATCACATTAAATGATTACATAATAATAATTACACATCAATAATGTAAATACAAATAATATAATAATATTTAAAAAAAAATTTATTATGGAATTAATTAGAATACAGTTTAGAAAATTGATTGAAATACATATGTATGAATTAAATGAAATGTTTAGTAATGTCAGTCTTGATGAGTATCAATTCCATGATCTCCTCATCAGTTAAGTTTATTGAGGTTTCATCGCCATCCAATTTCTTAACAGTCAATATAGTCATGTATCTGTTTGTCGGATCCAATGTATACGAAATCATCCTGTTATTGCGATGAATGACAGTTGGGTTGCCTTTTTCAATATGGCCAATGAGTTCATCAAATTCATCAGCACGAAGATTAACACCTTCTTTAGTAAAGATAATCTTTCCACCCTTTTCAACTCCTGTACGGATGTCAACAAATCTCATGTATTTGAGACCTGACACTCGAACATACTTTGTTTGGGAAAATTTTCCAATGAAATGATTTTGAAATGACATTTTGAACAAATATTAAATTTGATATAATTGAATAAAGCTAATGATTTATTTCTTTTAATAACTATTTTAAAAAATTGTTACGTTATTTATGAATGACTCACTTACGTTATTTATGAATGACTCAATTTTCTATAACGTATTTAAATTATTAACAATAAGTGATTTATTGACAAAAGTCATTAAAAGGAATTCCGAGATTAAATAAAGTGTTAACTATTAAAGCAAATGCTTTATATTTTAATCATATAATTTTTAGTGACGAAATGTCTACAATACTGTATTCTGATTATGTCCTTAAGTTAACGCGTAATAAAAGCATAAAATTATATTCGATTCACTATTATATGAGCAATTCTTACAAATGTTATGTGCTCATCGAATCAATGCATTCGAGGTGCTATCTATCACTCAATGATTTATTATGGCTGAACAGAAACGGATTCAGAAAGCCATCAGCAATGCGTCAGTGCAAAACGTACCAAATTAAGATATACCAAAAAAATAATCATTTGTTTGGTAAAATACTTACCAAAAATTCAGTAAATAAATTTCATCTAAAGTGGAAAGAGTTCAATTTGTTGAAATCACAAAAGCATAAAATTTTATTATCTATTGATAAGCTTAGAGTCAACCACAAGAAAACTGTCGTTTTAGAAGAGTCTGACCGAGAAATAGCGTTTCAAAAAGACAAAGACAAAGAAATTAATAATTTGGTGGATAAGTTTCAACTACTAACAATTAATGATATAAACAAAGAGTATATAGAGTCATCAGATGTTTAAAATGTCTAATTAATTTATTATCATTAATGAAATTAATATATCAAATAAAATTATCTATTAAATAAAACTGTATTTTTTTTCGAGTTATTATGAAATTGTTATTAAAAGGATTTGTTTATTATTCATCTCTCAAAAAGTACTTTTGCATATTTTTCGTTGTGTGTACAATGGTTTTCGGAATCTGTCAGTTGTGTGGTTATTGGAAACAATTGGTTGTTCAGGAACCCCTGACACTAAACGAAACCTGTGATCACAGTCGGCTCTGCAACCATTGCGCAGTGAGGTTAAGATGGACATCTTTTTTCGATAACAGGGCTTACCGTTGCATCAAATGTAATGCACTCGCTGTTGATCGCCCCTTCCCTGGTAAGTTTATAATAGTGTTAACGATACTATGCATCTATAGTTTAACATTAAAACTCTTAAAGAATTAGATACGTTTGATAACGATTCCGAGTTCCAAGAGGCCTTCAATAACTTGGCCTATGGCGAGAGTGACGTAGAACACGAACGCAAGACTGAGATGAATGATGCTATTGAGGAGTTGCTGTCACTTATGCAAGAGTCTATTAGCAAGCAAATCGAATGGCTGTTTGCTCAGAATTTGATAGAGGTTGTCACCATCGAAGATGAAGACGATGAGATTATGATTATTGGGTTTGATGGTCAAACGTATTAATATCGTTATTTCACTAATTAGTTACATTTGTGTTACATTATTATTTTCATTAATTTTCATTATTATTAACATAAATTATCATTAAATATTAAATAAAATTTTTATTTAAATACAACTCTTTGTTTACTTTATTTATGCTCTGTAAAACAGCTTTGAGGCTTGGCTAGGCTTGGTAAGCTTGGTAAGGCATTTCAACTATTGTGGGGCGTACCGCCCCACAATAGCTAGGTTTGTTAAGCTTTGGTTACTATGGCTACCTTTTATGCTCTGTAAAACAGCTTTGAGGCTTGGCTAGGCTTGGTAAGCTTGGTAAGGCATTTCAACTATTGTGGGGCGTACCGCCCCACAATAGCTAGGTTTGTTAAGCTTTGGTTACTATGGCTACCTTGGTAAGCCTTGCCCTCACAGCATACCATTGGTTAGCTTGGTTAGGCTTGGTAAGCTTGGTTAGCCTTGGTAGGCTTGGTAGGCCTGGTAAGGCAACACCTCCCTAAAAGGGCTATGCTTTGGTTAGCTATCACCGTCTTAAATGGGGTATGCCTTGGTTAGCTATGCCCTCCCTAAAAAGGCCGACCTGCGTGGCCAACCGACCTGCGTGGCCAGTGGACTCCGTGGCCAATCGACCGTACACTACTTATAATAATTATTTTAATTACAATACCTTTTTACCACCGCTTGTGGTAATCGGTAATCAAATCGCGGCCTTCGTATAGATTTTGTGCCAATTCGTCGATAGTGTCAGACATTGGGAATCGACCCGACATTCCCGTAATCACCACATCATCGATGGCTCCGGACTTAGACAGAGATGACATGTTTTTGTTGTAATATTATATAATGAATTGCATATTTAATGAAAGTGAGGGCTAGGGATAAAAGTGATTTCGGGCGTGTTAAAACATAACTTATGTCACATAAGTATATTATATACTGTATATACAGTGCAACCTCTCATGGGGGAACACCTCCTTTGGAGAAACGGATTTGGAATATATTTTGGAGTTTATATATCTATAACAGAACCTCCCTTGGAGGAACCCTCTCTATAAAGAACACTTTTGCTGTACAACTGGCCGTTCCTTATGGAGAAGTTGCACTGTATAATAGTAATAAAAGAACCTCCATGTGCATACAAATTCCAAAAGTATTAACAACATTTTATAAAAGCCAAAATTCCTGTCTCATGAATAGATAAGTTTTTTTTATATAAAATGATTTTCTAAATAATACCTGAATTATAAATAGTAAAGGATACTTTTTGGATCAAAAACGTATAACACCTGTACAGTATATGTCTGGTGCCGCACACATGGACTGCATTGCAACCTAATACTTGTTTTGGCTGTATTTTTAAACTCATTATAATAGCAATTAAATTTGATATGAGACGATAATTTTATTTTTAATTAGTCTGGAGAGATATGATTTAGTTAATTAATACGTGATCATTTTATTAAATATATTAATCCTTTTAAAACACTTTTATTGAATAAATCTGTTAATTAGTTTACTTGTTACTATCAATTTAATATAAGCCTATGGTTTTGTAAACACTTTTATTGAATAAATCTGTTAATTAGTTTACTTGTTACTATCAATTTAATATAAGCCTATGGTTTTGTAAACACTTTTATTTGAAAACATGATAATGTCAATGGCATTTACAAAATTAACACAAATAAAATAAGTTTTCTGTTGTTAACATTAACTTATTGAAATAAAACTTTGATTTTTAATTAAAAATTTATGGCTATTAATACAAACTCGCCATCTCATGTATAAAACATTGCATTAACATTATATGATTTAGAGTAGTAAATACAATGTCTAACCTGGAATAATAATGTATATTAAAATGTTAAAATAGGATTAAAACATGCTTGCTAAATATGATAGCACTATAGATGTTATTATTAAATAGACTGTTATATTGTTTTATTAATAATATAGCAATTGTATTTTATAGTGGCCAAACTTATTGTCTTATGAATACATAAATTTTCAATAAAATAATTTTCTAAAAAGTACCTAGATCAAAAATAGTAAATAAAACCCTTTGGAATCATGAGCACATCTGTTTACCAACAAGATTATTTAATTCCACATAACCTTCACATACAATATCGGTCACCGACTGTACTGTATGTCTGGTTTGGCACACCTATCAGCCCATACATCGGCGAGACTGCACTGGTTTTGTCAGTACAGTATGTGTAACTCTTGGCGCTGCACCCAACACGTTATGCAACTGAATGTTATGTAATAATTGCATCATGGCAGTGGCGCTGTTGTGGGCAAGCCATACATTACGTCACTCAATTACATTAACAACGTACAGAATTCAATAGTGTAATTGAGTGACGTAATGTATGGCTTGCCCACAACAGCGCCACTGC
>CAJPIZ010001561.1:0-16220 GCA_905368565.1 Medioppia subpectinata | reverse complement strand
AGAGAGAGAGAGAGAGAGAGAGAGAGAGAGAGAATAATGTGTGATGTGTGTATAATTGTACCAGGCTAAAAGTCAAGGCTATGAACCATTAATGGTTTCTTCAAAAGCAAAAAATCCATTATAAAAGTGAAACGAGATTTTGCGAAAAATGGGAATTTAATAACTAATTCTCTTCACAACTTAAACACAGAGAGAAAATGAAACAACATTTAGGTTTTGGCCTTTATTTCAAACAAATGTCTAATTTTAGGCAATTAATGGTTGGATTACTTTTTATCCCCAAAGCTTAACGTTTTAAATAAACTGAAAATTATTTTTTATAAGCTTTAAATTCCTGGTTAGATTGTTAGTGATTTAAACTCTTGCGATTGTCATTAAAATTATTGTTTATATTAGGCTAAAATCATCTTGGTCATATTATATTTGAAAAGCACTTTAGGAAATGATTTTACTGTGAAATACTGTATTACAGTATTATAACCACAAACATCAACAAGTGTTTCACTGTATACAATGTACAGTAGTTCTTATATTAACTGAATATAACACAGAATTTATTAATGATATTTAATGTGTCAATAATTAATTTCATATTTATAATGTCATAAAAATAGATGGAGTTTTAGATTGTATTACTCGGTTAGTTATGAAAGAATTATTATACTATGATGGATAATAAGGTGTAATAAATATATTATGTAAATATAATATACAAGAATACATAACTATAAAATTTAAATATAATAAAAATGTAGATTTCGTTGTTTGAATTTAATCTTATAATTTTTATAAATTATAATATACAATACTAAATAACTTAATACTGATTTTATTTGGTATTTATTAATATAATTACATTTATTATAATGTTTTGCTTTATATGTTATAAACAAATATATATCCGGTCTAATCATTAACATTTATAATCAAATAATTTATATATTTTGTTAAAAAGTTATTTTTAGTTTTTTAATTTGCACTAAACTAATGATAATTAAGTAGTCCCACGGCTTTCACTCCCTTTTTATGAGCATTCAATCAAAACAAAGTTCCTTTGATTATAAGTTATAAGTTATAATTTATAACTAAATCAGTCATAATATTTATAATTGTTAATTAAATGATAATAACATAACCAGCTTTTGAAGGCTTAGACAACAAGTCAAACCCAATGTCTCATAAATTAATATCAATTATATTTTAATAACTTGTTATACTTTTTGTGGAAATATAGGCAACAGTTAAGGGATGACAAGCAGATAATGTGCTCTAATTATGAAAATTTTATATACAGTATAAGTTATATTCATTCATAAATCACAAGTTTTATACATTTTAAGCCTCATTGAAGTATTCTCTGGGAATTACGAGTTCTTGAGTTCAATAGTTATTTACACCGATAAAAGTCAATTCAATGTTAATTAAACTTATATTTAGATATAATTATAAGTAATCCTTTGATATAATTTAATAAACAGTTTAATGTGAAATTTCCACTGATTTTGTTAGATAGACAACAAACACGTGTAGATCTCAAACAATTGTTTCAATAATGTATTCTCGTATTACTTAAT
The DNA here is from genome assembly GCA_905368565.1 of Medioppia subpectinata. Taxonomy (NCBI): domain Eukaryota; kingdom Metazoa; phylum Arthropoda; class Arachnida; order Sarcoptiformes; family Oppiidae; genus Medioppia; species Medioppia subpectinata. Next base: position 14,646 of record CAJPIZ010001561.1, on the reverse strand, counting down.
GGCGTTAACTATTATGTAATGACTTTGCAATTACTTAATAATTCTCATTATTTCTATTTATAACCAATTTATGTGTTATTTTGATATCCAATTATCCCTTTATTATTATTTTCTCANGACAACAAAATATATTTCTTAATTAAAACTATACTCCCATTTAATTGAAAGCAATCGTCGCATACCATATATAATCATTGAGCCCTCTTTGGAGTCCTGACTATACAGCGACTGGACATGACATTGATATCTACCACTCAAGTCAACGGTGGGTCGCAATAGATTAAGAGCCCTGTATTTGATGAGTGGGTCGTTATTATTGACGGTATAATTCAGATTAATGCGACCCTTCAGTCGACTGGACGCGTGTCTCAGACCAAACTCAGCGATGAACTGATAGATGGGCTCCGGATCGTCGTTGAAGAACCACTTGACCACCAAATTCTTATCGTCTATTTTATCCAAAGAGTAAACGCAGTCCAACACCACTGACTCTTCGGTGCCGTTCCTCACGAGTCTGGGAATTGACATCTCTTTGATTTTCAATAAAGCGCTACAAATATCTGTCAATCAAAGCGAAAGCAAAGCAAACATTAGGTTCAAAGACTATATTTAATTAGTATTAAATCTGAGCCCTATATAAACTAAATGGAAAAATTCAATTTAATAACTAATCCTTTACGAGTGGTTTGGTGTCTGAGTTCTCATATAAATTAAATAACTTATGAAAATAAATATTGTTTGTTGTTTTGGCGCATAATTTACTCGCAAACGAAAAAGCACTCAAACGTTTTGTCGCTATAATTCAATTAATTCAGAACTCATGTTAAGTTTTGGATCAAAATTTGTTTAATTTAATTCATTAAAAGCTGAAAATACAGAGAGTTTCGCAGCACAACAACAGTTATTAATGAAATTCAATTTATTTATTATTTATTTTAATTCACGACTACTGTATTGAAAGAATAACAAATATTGAGAGATAGGAAAAAATTAATTTAAATTTTATACATCACTTCTGTGTGTGTCTCGAGTGTATTGAGTAAAAGCTGACAATTTCGTGACTGAGTGCTAATCAATTCAGGATTTAATTTTGATAAATATGTGCAAAAAGAGTAGCGCTTAGCATTGGGATGGCCACCCCCTAGCGGCGTTCAATTTTTAGTAATCTTTTAATTTTTATACAGTGTGTCGGGCATATACAATATACAATTTATCCAGTAAACTGTATGAAAATAAATTAATTAATGAAAATAGAACGCGTTCTGTCCTTGAACACCACTAGCTTAGCATAACGTTAATGAAGGGCTTATTAAAGTTTTTTTAATTGAATATCTTATCTCTGATATAATATTAGAGATGTGTTCACCAAAAAAATATTGGTTAAGCGTTTATAAAGCAATCCATCACTACTTAATTAGCATTAATTTCTATTCTTAAAAATAAAAATTATTTGCCATAATATTAGAAATATATATCACATCAGCTCTAATCTTGATTAATGACAATTATCTGTTGGGAATAACAGTGTGTTTTGCAATCATTATTATTCAAATGTTTGAATATTTTGAGCCCAAAATATATTTCACTCTAAACCTTAAATTATGTTATTTTATAACCAATCGTAATTTCCACTGATAGCCGTTTTTGCTCACCTCTCTCTCTCTCACTCACTCTCTCACTCACTCTCTCACTAATCCAACACCCAATTGAAAATCGGATTTGAAATAAATTTACTAAAAAAATATTTCGCTAATTACGACAAAAAATCTATTTATAAAAATAAATTGAATATGAATTTGTCTCATGTCTTGGACTGAATGGATAACAATACAAATGTTAGCAATTGAAGAAAACAATAAGTATTGAGAATTACAACTATATATGATTGCAATAAATGTAATAAAAGTGTCACAAAGACAGGGAATCAATTACAATGGATGTAAAATCGTTAAACATGTATTCGTAATGATATAAGAAATTGTATATTAAATTAAGGCCAAGAATTTCTTGTGATTCTCCCTATTCTTGTGAATTGAATGCCGGACTCGAAGGATATATACATGTATTAAGCGAATAGTGTATTGCGATATAAAAATAAATATATCGACACAATACACATAATGTTGAGTATATTTTTTGGTCAGTTCTTCAAATAATAGACTCACAATTATAGTGTTTTTTGTGTAACAAAATTATTGATGACTTTGTTTATACATTACATCGATTGCCACAGTATTGACTTGAATTGACACTACATTCAAAATAATACAAATTATTGTCTGGTTTAGGAAATTGTAACAATTTTTGTCATTAACTTAATGGCGGGTTAAGTGGTTGTCGTGACTGAACTATAGAGTACCTAAAAGTGGTGTTCAAAAAGTTGCCCATAAGAGTGTTTCCGGCCATTCGTATGAAATATTATTGCTTACAAAATGTATGACTTGTTTAAAAAGAGTTGACAGGAATATAGAAAGCAAAATACTGTTCACTATCTTCTCTATTAAGTCAATAATTTTCTAATAAAAAGCTTTTTTGTTAGTTTTTTGTACTAAAAATTACGAGATAATGTAATAAAACTGTCAACACGTTTGAGTATAACAGTTACATATTCCTGGAGGTAATACTAAATACTGTAGTAATAGTATATAGACTAGAATTAAATTATTTTTACAGACCCGTTGCCCATTTAGGTATAGATTTACACCCAGAATAGAATTATTAACTATAATTATAATTTATCATTATATGTTGAGCTAAGAGCCACGTTATGTCATTATATTGTCATGAAATCAATAGCCAATATGCTAATAATTATGTCAATATTTATAATATACATCCAATTATCAATATTAACTCAATCGTCGATACTATCAATAGTATATAATTTTATTAGCAATCGTATTGTTTCTAAAAATAGTACCAATTATAATAAGTTGCATAAAATTATAGCTCTATTTGGGAATCAAGTATAAAAATAATTTAGGTTTCAATAATGAGATTTTTCGTTAAAATATTAAACATTAATATTTCTATCGATATATAATTCACTATCAATTAAAATATTAATTTATCACAACTTTATTTACAGATTAGCGCAACTTTTTTTAAATAAATAAATTATTCAATTATGGAAGACATTTATGAGTATTAAATATGGGTTTTTATAAACGAACCCTCAATTCCCGTTCACTCCCTTCCCTCGTAAACTACACTATAAAACGATGTACTCTATAATGCGAACGTAAAGGTATAATAAATAAACAATTTATAAATACTGTTATAAAAAGATGGGAAAAACAAATAAAGTGAGTCAATAAAAAAAATATACAGTAAATTGGGAGACGGAGGCAGAGATGCGGAGACACAAAGTTATCTCTCATATTAGAGGTCTAATAGTATAGGGAATGGGTTCTCCACTCTTTCTTTCACTTTGTGCTCTCATTTCCCAAATACAGTAAATAATATCAATCTGTTTGTGTCAATATCTGCAGGAAGTCTCGAGATTAAAATTTTTACAAATAAAATAAAAAGCGTAAAAATACACCGAAAATCATTCATTAAAGAGTTTTCATTAGAATTTCATTGAAATTTATTTAAAGCGTTTCCATCGATACTTAATTTAACGACACGTTTTGGCAATTTATAGTTAATTTGGGTAAAAATATTCACTCTTACAAGAAATTCAATTAAATTAATTTTAAAAATAGCGTAAAAAGTGATTTAAATACCGTTAAAGTTGTAATCGGAGTAGACGTCGGAAATGTTGAGGTTATCGATACCCGGCACACAACCGATGGCCGGAAATTCAGACATTTATCGTTTTCGTCTTTCAAAAAAATACTAATCAAACGATTGCATGAAATGAAAAATGAAAATTTCTTTAATGAATGCTTTGAAACGAATCGGTTGTGAAAACATGTGTTTTAACGGCAGAAAAATCGATGATAAAGACTATCGGCAATAGAAAGATATGATAGGATTGGAAAAACCTGTAGGAATGGTGTGACTAAAAAAAGTTTCGCTTCATATCATTCAGACATTCAGTCCGGAGTTTGATTTAGTTGTAGAGACTTTTTCGGAGCCAATCGTATGGCAATCAATCGCTGGCATAAGAATATATGAAACGTAAGGACAGTCTCTATAGCGATATGGAGAGCCAATTGTCGACTTTAACTCTGTTTTTCGCCCCACAATACGATTCCCCACTAAAACTCTACTATATGTTCGCTATACACAACTCTAGCTATACTTTACTGCATATTCTCTACTAAACTCTCAATTATTAACATAAATATTTATATATCAGTTCCTTATAGTTATATAAGTTTTTTGATACCATTTCCTACTGATTTTCAAATTGATATTTCATGCCTATTCATTGCCCATATATAATGTACTGCACTTTATAGTGAACACCCAATAATACCGTATATCCGATGGACTACTTCTGTGTTGAATAGAGAATATTGTTTGATTCGTACAGAATATTTGCAATACTATTACAATGCATTCATACAGTATATGAAAATGGATGCCATCTATGAGTAGTGTTTGCGTTGAAAGCGATGTAAAAGTAGTGGTATTGCAGAGAATGGGCGCAAATGACTGACTGAATGAATGCATGCAATGAATGCAATGTATGAATGAATTACAACAACAATACCATTCAATCCATTGATTGTGTGATTAAAATACATGTGTTTTGTGTTGCGTTTGTCGTAATCGTTGTGTCCATTGAATCACGTGTTTGGCGAGACAAGAGCTGACCGCAGATGAAGTCCACCGATTTGGACGCATTCGCCGACGTTTCGCACAATTATCTCAACTCCCAAACCATTCAGACATATCTTCACGCCATCAGCGGTCAGGAGAAGCGTTTCAATGTGATAGATGTGGACCACAACTACGCCAAGCCCTGGAACCGTCATCCGGACGCCCAGATTAGGGCCAAAGCCGCCAAATTCCTCTTCATGAAGAACTTTCCCAAACACTTTGGCCGCAGATATCACTATGACTTCGGCCAACACATCGATGTGGTGTCACTGCCGGCGGCCAATCAGCGCCCGCTTCCCTTTCCCGGAACCGCTCCCACCGACTACACGGCCGTCAAGAGTGTGCAGATGATTACAGCCGCCGATCTCAACAGCAATGAGTTGACAACACCGACGAAGACTGGATGGACGCCACAGATGTGCAAATTGTGGTCAAAAGCGACTAAAATACTGCATTCCGACCGTTTGTCGCGTCTGTCATACGATTCCCTCCCAAACGAAGTGATACTGAAGAAGAATCTTCAGGAGAGGACGACCACTAAATTTCGGCATCTGTTCGCCGCCACGGGTTGGGATATCAGCCAAATCTCATGGCTTAACACCACTCTCAATGAATACGTCGGTCCCGTATTTCTGACCGCATATCACGAGTCGTTGCAAATACTCAGAGCAAAGGTTTTTGTTTGCATTCAATTGTTTGTTAAATAAGTTTTAATTTAATATGTTTTTTGTGTTCTTATTGATTAGATCCCAACTCTAATCGACAAGTTTTATGTGCCGTCAAAATACGAAACAGCGAATCGATTCAAACAGTCTTGTGATGCGATACAGACAATGCTTAACAGTTATAAACCGGTAATTTTGTGTTTCGCATAGTTTTGGGATTTAATTATCTATAATTGTGTTAATTGTGTGACAGAAACGTATAAACGGAAGTCCGCTGTTTCTGATTGTGCCGAACGGACCCCAAATACCACATCAGATGACATCCCAGCGTATGAAACACTGGCACAACCTCTTCGGCTCGTTAGGCAAAGTCATCACAATTAGCACAATCTCGAGACCATACGAGTCAGTGCTGGACTTCTTGAGCGAAATCCGATATTCAGTTCGCGACAAAATCAAAGAATGCAAAACCACTTTCAATGAGGGCCGACCTCTGGTTCTGGTGGGCTTTGGACACTCATCACTGGTGGCCGCGCACTGCGCGCTCGACAACGCGGCCAATGTTAACGCAACCATATGTTTGGGATTTCCACTCACGGCTATCAACGGATTCAGAGGCGTATGTCTTCGGCAGACAATATAATTGAAGTGTTGTTTAATTATTGCTTTGAATTTGTATATAGGATTTGGACGACCCGTTGTTGGAGACAACAGTGGCCACTCTGTTCGTGATCGGCCAGAACTCAACAATGGCTACACTCGACGATATGGAGGACTTTCGGGAACGTATTACCAAAACGGAAACGGGTTTAGTAGTGATCGGCGGCGCAAACGATCGCCTGTTTGTGTCGAGCAGTAAAAAGAAATTTGAAGGAATCACTCAAGCGATGGTCGACCGGTGTATCGCCGATGAGATCTACGAGTTTGTCGGCAATGTCTTGAATCCCAGCTCATCATCGTTTCCGGCAAACGCTTCCCGTGTGTCGCCATCGAAGAGCACTGCAAACAAAAGTATTTCGTTTGGAGTGACAGCTATTCCTAAACCCAATCGAAAACGTCCCGCAAATCGAGACAAAGATAAAGACAAAGAGAAGAGTCGACCGAAGAAGAGAACTAAAGCAGAGACCAAAAAAGCGGCCCAACTCTTGGCCTCGCAAACGGCGTCCGAAACCAAAGCACCCGAACTCCTGACCCCAACAACCAGTACTGCGACTGTCAAACCCGTTCCGCTACCAAAACCAGCCGAACTTCCGGTTCCCAAACAGATGGCACCAATCGTATCGTTAGAGCCGTTATACCCGGCGATCGAGAAACCCGTCAAACCTAAAGCCGAAGAGCACATCACACCCGACACGCCGTCAACTCCTCTACCAATGACACCGACTGAAGGCGTTTCGACGCCGAAGACTCTTGCGGTAATGCCTGAGTCAATACCTTAGAGGCTTTACGGTTGTCAATAGTCAGTTTCGCGGTGGTCTTGACCGGCAGTCTATTCCCGAGGGTTTAGTAACCTGCATATTTTAACAGGTGTTTATATCAATAAACCATTAATGTAATCATCAAATACAGTATATCGTTAATCTCATCTCAAAACAGTTCATATATACTTTTTATTGTAATAATAACTCAAATCACTTGCGAGAAGATGTATATAAAAAAATTTATAAATTAAATACTAAAAATGGAAATTAATTTAAATAACTAAATGTTTATGCGGTTTAGAGCTCGTCGTGATCGACATCGCTCTTCGAGTTTAGTTTCGTTTCGTCCGACGGCTTCACGTAAACGCCTTCTTTGGTGCGCCAATAGCTGGCGGAGTCCGGATGTGAAGAGCCCACGATCTCCATCTGGCCGTGAATCGGACGCCCGTAAGTGTGTCCCGACATCGATAGCCACCTGTCGGTCGCCAATCAATCGTTTAAAGAGAGAAATGAGTTTAAAAATACACTTTCAATCACTATTAGTGTCTCACATCTCGGTGTCCACGTGTTTGAGCCGAAAGTCTGTGTCCCTCTCCCAGTAGTCGCCGCCGCAGACGAGCGTCCAGTTGTCGCCGGTGTCTCCCTCGCCATTCTTGTCGCCAAAAGCGCTCACCTCTTGATTGCCGGACAGCGGCGACGAGAAGTGATGGCTGTGGAGGTTCTTACTCGTGACCATGTGTTGCAGCCGCACAACTGACCCGCACTCCAAGGGTTCGCCCCTCTGACACGTGCGGTCAATCTTCCCCCTTATGTCACAGCATTGACATAGCCTACAATCGGGTGTGCGACAAGAGGTTAAGAAACCAAAGCAAAAACAACACTCATGTGTTTTTTATAAGTATTGCAACTTTACATCAGTTGCAAGTTTACCTAAACTAAATCAGTTATACATTTAATATAGAAATCAAATTAGAAAACAGCGTTACAATAGGTATTAGCATACAATAGGGGGTGGGAGGGTAGTGACAACTATAGAGCGGATGGGGTGAATGCATAGAGAAAACACATAGAGGGGAATAGAATGATGAAATGGGTAACAGACTTAATGGCTGGTGGCTAGTTACTTTGAAAAGATAAATGCTAGCAATAAAACATGAATTAGAATATAATATATACTTTTCACCGACAAAGTACATTTTAAGAGACAATATTGATTTGTTAGTCCACCAAAAATACAATATATAAACATTTGAACCAATTAGTAGATTAATAAGCGAAATAAATATGAGTTTAAATTTTGAAAATAAAAATATTCATTTCATTTATTTATTAACAAACATTTATTTTGTATGTAAACTAAATTATGTGTTCTTTGAATGTTTCAGTTCTTTGTCCACGCAATCAAATGATATAGGATTAGCATTTGTCTGAGTACATACTCTTGGCTTTATACAAGGTATGGTGTTTTCTGGGTTTCCGTTTGTTTGGCAGATGTCCTTTGATTCTTTGAAAGGGATGGTGGCTGGCCCCAAATAATAATCATATTGCCCTCTTCTCTCACTTTACGCTTGAACATTTCAATTGCAATGGCCATTACCAAAATGACCATGGTAATATGTGATATGAATCACATGGGATCATTTAAAGGTTCAAATTTATATTTTCATATAATTTTAACATTTTTAATGAATCAATGCATATTTTGTGCTATGAGTAAACCTATGTATAAATATTAAAATGAACCTTAAAATGATCCCAGTCGAATGATATTACCTCTGACAACTTTCATCGCAGTGGTTTCACGTTAGACTTTTTGCTCCTTAAACAATACAATCTGACTGCATAACAAATATGCTGCGAATAAGTGTAAGTAATTGTTTTAAATATAGTGTAAATAATGTATTTTATTTTTGTAGGAATATTGTATTGCGTAATATATATTAAATAAAAATAGAATTTTAAAAAGATAAATAAAACTAATTCATCTGTCTGTTAAATTGTAATATATTATTATTGAAACTTTTAGAAAAGACCTTAAATTCTAATCTATAACGTATCGCAAGTTTAAAATGTTTATAAAAAATAATTTAATTTTGTGATGACTACAATTTAAACCTAATTAAAATTTCTTGGTTGTGAGCTTATAGTATCAATACTAACAAATACAAATACTAACAATTTTGGTGATCTTTTACCTATTAACATTAAAATTGCGGTCTTAACCGCGTCTATGTATAAATAAGGTTACAACAATTTTAAAGATATACAAATAGTAAACATATATATTAAAAACTAGCACCAAACTAAGCCATAGCATCATGTGTTATTTTTGTTTTATTTAAACATTAATCATGTAAATTATTTTATAATAAATTAAACACCAATTAATCATTAATATAATCATAAATTGCAATTTACTAAATATATGTTAAACAGTAAAATTAATTTTACTTACGTCTAGGAATATTGTAATGCGTGCCACGTATGCCAGGTATGTCTGCAATGAATAATTATTTTCAATTAAATGGTGTTTAAAAAATCCGACACAACGGACTCGTAGGCACTGTGAGAGCATCGATGTCCGATTTTGACCGCATTTGTCACATAACGTTATTTGGCAAATATTTCCGCAAACATATCGACAAACATTTGCCCGAAACAACACAAACAGGTTTCCACTGACAGCCCATGAGTCGAGTCAACGCCACCGCCGCTCAACTCAACACCCATTCCATTGTGCGGCCGAAGACCGCACGTCAACACCGGAAATATCAGCACAAAAACAACACTAAAAACACAATCAAATAAAACAACGACTATAACTACAACCGAAACAACGGCCAAAGCATCCGAACTATTAGAGTGTTTACATAATAATGTTTTTTGTAAACTTTTCCATAGTTTGAAGTATTGTTTATTAAACTAATGTGAGATAAAGGCTACTATAATTCCTAAATTATTTAGTTATTTAGTAAACAATATTACTTTTCCGCCAGCTTACTTTATTTATTCACCGTTATTATCCACTTTAAATAAATAATTGTTATTTTTTGTCATTCTTTGTTATTATAAGTTAAAACACATAATGAGTGTTGTATTGAACACACTTTTCCTACACTTCAAACACACTTTAATACAGAAACTAAATTAATTGTTCGCAAAATCAATGCAATTGTGCCGACAATGGTATCAATCGGTGTCCACTGAAACAGGCAATGAAACGCCCGCTCCGGACAGCGACACGAATCGCACACAAACCGCATGTAGTGGTGGACAGACGTACCGGCGCTCAAACTACAGACCCGTCAGCACTACAGACAACTCCCGGTGTTAGCGATGCGGACAAAACTTTAAATAAAATAGTGTTACTTACGGCACAATTACCAGCGCCTGTGTTGGCCCACGTGTTGACCAGCGATGCTGAGCGCGTGGACCCGGTGTCTGATCTGTCGTCCGTCCCGTTGACCAACAATTCTGCGAAACCAAACAAAGAGGTTGTGCGGGAAGTACTGGAGCTCAAGAGAGTGGTGTCACCGCCGGTAACAGAACTCAAGAAATTTAATAGTAATTATAAATATTCTTACAAAATTATTTATTTTAGGTGCCCTAATACTGTTCACCTAAATAACCATGATGATGATTATGGCCATAGGCACGCTGGGCGGGTATAACTGGGTAAACGAGGGTATTGGAGGGTAACATACTTTATGCACCATTTTTAATCATCTTTTTGCATTCAAATATGATGTAAGCAAATAGTGAGAGAGGTATATTTCATAGGCACGCTGGGCGGGTATAACTGGGTAAACGAGGGTATTGGAGGGTAACATACTTTATGCACCATTTTTAATCATCTTTATGCATTCAAATATGATGTAAGCAAATAGTGAGAGAGGTATATTGTTTTTATTTAGTGAATTTAGTTGTTTTAATTAAAATATTGTGTAAAAATGTTGTTTAATATTAATTTTGATATTCTCAATCACTCTCTCAATTATTATTTCAATCACTCACTCGGTGTCACTCATTTGATGACAATATTAATAAACAAATGTAATGGCATTTGTGATCAATGTTTGGATAGTTATACTAATGCACCAAAAATTATGATTAGTTAAAAACTTTTTTGAAAGCTTTTTTTGGAAGCTTGCGTGCTACTGATTATGGCCAACAAATCAATTATAAATAGCTATCTATTTAAACGGTTGCCAAAAAGCGGACTCCATATAAGAATTCTGAGATAATTGACACAATGTCTGCACAAAAGTACTGACAATCAGTGAAATGAAAGCAATAGCAAAGAGAAGCCAAACAGACATCAATTGTTGCCAAAAGTGCCAAATGTTTGCATTCAAAGGCTCTACAGCTTAACACCACTCGTGTCCGTACTTTCAGAACGAGTTCACATATTTGGTTAATTATTGGTAAACATGTCAACAGTTTTATTGTCCAATTTGACAACAAATTGACCACAAGAAGCAACAGGTGATCAACATCTCGGCCACTAATACAGCGCCCGACGGCCGCCACACCTCTACACAGATGTGCCGCCGACTCTCGTTTTCAGCTCCTCTTCCCTGAAGACACAGTTATCATACAATTGAGTGATCAAACAATACAGGGATCACATCCTCCAGTCCTCCGAAGAAATCATAGATTATGTAACAAAACCACAGAATGAATGGCCAGTCGTCTGGTGGCCAACACTAGGAGTCAGACGCGTCGGCACGAGTCGCGAGAGGACACGACGAGAGGCGACGAAACCAAAGACAATGTAAATAAAAAGTCGACTGTTTTGGTACAGTATTTGTCACAACATATTCTCAGCGGACGCACAGCGACGACAACCACACGAACCGCATGTAGTGGTGGACAGACGTACCGGCGCTCAAACTACAGACACGTCAGCACTACAGACAACTCCCGATGATAGCACTGCGGACTAACATTTAATTTATAAATAGATTTAGCTCAATACAAAATTTAATTATATTTAATAATTACAAATGTAGAATTATTTTTAAAAGACTATGTAATTTTCACAAGTATTTAAAAAGTTATAACCATCATAAAATAAATAAAAGTAGACAAATAATTGCATTTATAATAATTATTTTATTCAAGTACATGGTACATAACATAAATTAAAATTTAAATATTAAACACAATGTACAATTATGTCAAATATCAATTCAAGGATATTGGAATATTGGAAAAATGGTGTAACTTTTGGCTTTCTTTTTAAGAGGTTTGATGTGTACTTTTTTATCCTCGTCATAACAGTTAGCACTAGGTTGCTTGGAACCATTAGGAAGGACAAAACATACTATATCCACTCCAATTTTACACTTTCTACACGCTTTAATTGCCGTGTCATTTGCTACGGTATTCACGCGGTGTATATATATAGTCATGTACTTTGGGAGCTTCTTATAGTCGTTCTCGTCGTTTAGATCCACTTTACCCTTTCGTTTCTCTTCGGCCCACCCGGGCTGATCCATTATGATCGCCACCACCATCATGGCCAGTAGTGCACGTGGCCAACTGTTTACCGACATATCTAATTAACGTCGCCTTTTATTATAATTTATTAAATATATGGCGCTGTCTGTTTGCAATATGATACTAGCCACATATGTATAATTATTTGTTTTTTAAATATGTCGTCTATGACTGTACAGTATGATTTAATAGTAATTTTAATTACTTGAGCTATAAGTTTAATAATTATGGTTTATTATGATAAAAATTACGTTATAAAATTGTAAAATGTTAGGTAAAACTAAGACACTTTTGAGGATTCCATCGGTGTAGTAATATCATTATATGGACACTAAATTCAATAATATTTTCATATATTAAATGAAGGTATATCTTATACAATTAACTATATTGGTTAATTAATTAGTAAATTATAAGTACATTTTACTTACGCAATGTACAAGGTTTATTGTAATTTATTTTTAACCACAATTCAGATATGAATAATGTGGTTTATAGGATCGTTATGCCCCCCTCCCCCGACCCCCCCACCCTATGGGATTTAACATGGGATTACAGCTTAAGTCTATGACATAGGATTAACATGGGAAAGTGCAGTCGGGCGCTGTGTTGAGGGTGTATTAGGCTTAAGCCAAACACAGTCCGCTGAAGGAATCCAATATACTCGGGCTTAACAACTAAAACAACTGTTTATTTATAATATAATAATGTTGGCTATGGTCTGAGTCTAGCAGACCTGAGCTCTCCAAGAGCCCAGCATAGACTGACTTAATGGAGAGCAGAGGCAGGTCTTATATACCCTCTGCTCGACACATAGTATGAGTTAATATATCTAAAGTTTACAATGTTTTCCATAAGTATAAAATAGTATAAGTTATAAAACATTCCATAGTGTTCATAGTGTTGACAGCGAGTGTTAGTTATTTACAAGTATTGAGTATCGCTGTCTAACAGATCATAATCTAAGTGATAGGTGAGTGATATGTATGGCGAGCTGACACCAGGCCGACTGCAGACATATAAAACATTTAATAGATTTTGGATTAATAAATTATCCATTACTACGTTATAAGACTGTAAATAAATCCGTGAACGTCACAGATGTTGCCAAAAACACCTTGTAAACTTGTTTTTATTTACCACAATCAAGTAAATTATCAATATACACACATCTGCTAATATTATACAAACTATAAACATATTAAATGCTATAAATAGGTAATAAAACGCTAATATTATTATACAATAGTATATTAATATTAGAAAACATAAATATAATATAGTATAACTTATTTAACTCAATGTAATATTGATACATTGTGTCACACAAAATCTTATTATTATTTTACGTAAACATACGTACAAACATACATATATTATAAATAAATACTAAAAAGTCCTATAAACAAGCTATTTACAATTTTATTTAAAGCTATATACGTAATTTTTAATGATTATAATAATGAAATTTTGTGTAAATAAAAATTTTTATTTACGATAATATAATAATAGTTTAAAAGTTTTAGTGTAATCTACAGTCTATAAGTGTTTTAATTTGGAAAAGTAATTTTATTATGTGTACATTATAGCGATTGTGAGCTTTAATTATATCTGAGTGAATAGCTTAAGGCAAATATCGCAAACAACCAAATCAAATAAAAGTGACAAAAATAATAAAATAAGATTTTTATTTCCCATTATTCTCATCGAAAATGTTATTACATTAGCGACAAAATTATGTTCAATTTGTCTCTGCTTTATATTAAATGCATTATACCAACTTTTTCATCACTTTAATTAGTTTTTAATTATTTTTTAATATAGTTTTTAATTATTTATTTTGTGTACAAAATGACAATTACTATATGCTGTACATATTTAGTATACACTTCTGTAGTAAAATTTATTTAAAAAATGTTATTATATATTGTTATTTGAACAATCTAAATGTTACGATATTATATTGCATATTATATTATTATATTTATTCGATGTAAAATCCAAATAAAATAAATAGTATATTTATTCTTACATAAAATAACTAATATTTTGAATATATTTTTTATACTTTCGAGAAAAATAGCAGTCATTTAAAATACCTTAAATATAAAATGTTTGAACGATTTAAACAGTAAACCAGTGAACAGTGTATTACACAATAAAATGATGTTATTTTAAAATATGTTTTCAAAATTGCTTTCTTTTGATCGGGAAATCGATAGTGAATTGTACAGAGGGGTCACCCTATTTGTCCAATGGAAAACCCATGTTATTTATACTTTTAG
>CAJPIZ010001560.1:0-16228 GCA_905368565.1 Medioppia subpectinata | reverse complement strand
ATAAGATAAAACAATTTGATTCTATTTAATGTTTTAATTATTATCATAAACCTAATATTACAAACATAAAAATGTTTCACGTTAGACAAAAGATGTCTAATGTAATAGCGAGGATCGGGACGCTATACCGGGTGTTACGCTATGCACAGAAAAAATAAAACTCATACCATCTACATTTTTTTCCAAATTTAATTATACAATGTTTAACAAATATATAAAAAAATCAGTGCAATATTTAATAAGAGACAATTTTAATAAACTAAACTTGGCAAATCAATTTGCGTTAATAAAACCAATTGACCAATATCTATCATGTCATATTAAAATACTAACCCAGTAGAGTAAGAATCAAGATAGACATTGTTCGGATATTACACCCTATCTATTATCACTCGATCACCATTGGGTATGCGTTACGTTATTCTCGCAATCGTACAGACAATACAATGCAAAATACGCGCAATTAAATTAAAAAACGGGAATAGTTATAAATTTGTCACTTGGTAAGTCTATTGTGTTTAATATACACACGCGCATAAACATAAGTAACGAGTTCAAACGGTTCACGAACCAGGTGATTTACAATACTTATAAATACCAACGCACAATGGTGAAACGTAAATTCACCCATGATGGTACACGCTGTTTATCATACGTTGAATCGCTTACAGAATGTGTAGAAAAGTGTATACACAAAATGTTTTTTGATAAACACCATGTATATCATCTCAGACAATTCATCTATAACAATAGAAGCATGGTCAAATTTTCACAGAATGATAGTAAAAATTATGATCATGTTAAATATTGTGAAGCAACTTGTGCTAGCAGAGTTGAATGTTATCGCGAGTATTATAGTTTATATGGTGATGGTTTAAAGGTGAATCGTACTAGTAAAACAACCAAGTTGCAAATTAAAAAATCACCCGAACCAACTATTATTGTTAATATAATATTAAAACTATCATGGGAAGAATATGTGTGCTTGGTGGCAAGTGTTTTTAGCATGTGGTTTGGTATATCTATAATTATGATTAGTCAAGTATTGGCTAAATTCTATAATAAGTTGCATGTTTATTATAGCCAGATCACGCATAGTACTGTAAACACTCAACATGTTATTGCCAATAATGTTACTGTAAATGTTATTACAAGAACAAATAAATTTGCAAATATTATTAACCATGCATAATGTAGGTTAAATAGCCATGGTAATTAATAATGCATTCGTTTATAATAAAATAAATTATTTAACAAAATTTTCTACAGTATAAGATAAAACAATTTGATTCTATTTAATGTTTTAATTATTATCATAAACCTAATATTACAAACATAAAAATGTTTCACGTTAGACAAAAGATGTCTAATGTAATAGCGACAAGTAATTTACATATGTTGAACGTTATAAATATTAAAAATATTATAACAAGATAATGATAATCACATAAATGTCAGTAAAATTTTATTTTACTATTCATGACCTTTACATTTTTATAAATCATATACTATTTATATATAATGTATATTAATGTGAGTAGTTGAGCATGAACAAATATCTCCAGTAATTAAACTGAACACTATTAAAAGTAATTATTTATGTTAAACAATTTGTATTTATAACTACAACTATAAATTGATTTTAACTACAAAGTGCGTACGCATGTACCATAACTTTTGAATTTAATTAAAAAATATATTATAAGATTTTAATGAATTAAATTGATAATAATATAATTAGTATTTTCACACCATTTTTATTGTTTATATAAATTATTAATTATAAACAAGAATCAACCAGCGATGCTAACGTTACCCACAATTTCAATAACGTATAAATTTTCAATATTTTTCAATGTTATTTTTAGGTTTCTATTAATATTTGTTTTTTGTAACAACTTTTAATCTTTTTTATATTTAAATTATTAAATTTATTTAGCCAAATACAATTGTATTAGCATTGTCATAGACTTCGTAGGAATCCATTTATACAAAACTCAATTAATACCGACGGGCGTGATATGGTAATGACCAAAACAATGAGGAGACTTGTAATCATGCTTCAAAACATGCGAATGGCCACAAACAACTATATTATGGACATACTTTTAACCGCAGGCATATGGCACAATGCATTGAAAACTTGCATTTTACATGAGTAATGCCGTTTGTCAGAATTGTAATGCATTGAGCCCTATGCCTATGGTTAAAAATATGTCCATAACTCCAGTGTTTATGGCCATTCGCATGTTTTGAAGCACGATTACAAGTCTCCTCATTGTTCTGATATTCTAATGTTAATTTTATGTTATAGACTTAAAATGTCAATTTATAGAAACTAATGTTGATATTTTTTATATGTTAAACTTTAAACAGGTTCAAAAAAACGCTGTTATAATATAACTACACGATTGACATGTATTTCAATTTAAAATCCCATATGGTAATTAGAGGGGATAGAGAGGAAGTGTTGAACTACTCTATAAACCACACACTTTATACGTGAATTGTGAATAGAAATGGCGATAAAAATAGTAATTTTAATCGCGTTTTTAATTGTGGTTACGGTGTTTGTGACAGAGGCTGATCAACAGTCAGATGATCCAGATTCAGACGGGGGCCAAACCGGGGGCTCAAGCCCGAACTCAAGCGGGGGCTCAGATGGGGGCTCAAGTGGTGGCTCAGGCGGTGATTCAAGCGTGGGCTCAGATGAGGGCTCAAGCGGTGGCTCAGGCAGTGATATAAGCGTGGGCGCAGATGGGGGCTTAACCGGTGGCTCAGGCCGTGATTCTAGCTCGGACACAAGCGGGGATTCAAATTTAAATTCAAACCAAGATGACAATAAAAACAAAAATAAAGACCAAAATCGTGACAAAACTAACAACAATAGCGACAACAATTATGACAACAATAATGACATTAATAAAGACAACAATAATGACAACAATAAAGACAACAATAATGACAACAATAATGACAACAATAAAGACAACAATAATGACTACAATAAAGACACCAATATTGACGGCCGTATTGACAACAATGATAACGACCAAAATAATGG
Organism: Medioppia subpectinata; assembly: GCA_905368565.1. Classification (NCBI taxonomy): domain Eukaryota; kingdom Metazoa; phylum Arthropoda; class Arachnida; order Sarcoptiformes; family Oppiidae; genus Medioppia; species Medioppia subpectinata. The sequence continues at coordinate 13,164 of CAJPIZ010001560.1, read as the reverse complement.
CAGAAAAAGTGGCAAAAATACTGAGCGAGATCGAGACTCACCTTCAAATGAAAACTCACCTAGAACAGAAGAACAACGGAAACGTAAGATGCTTCCCATAGTGTGGTTGTATACGAATCACAAATATACTCTGTATGATGCCGAACAAAAGTGCCTCGAAGCGCATAAAACGCGGCCATGTGTGAGACCCAAGGTATGCCTACTGATGATGAACGCCGAGGAAGCAGACTGCGACCATGCTCCATTAGCTGATCAAACGTTGTACAAAAAAAGTGACCTTGAAGAAATTGAAAATAACAAAAAGAAAGAAGACGAAGAATTAGAATCAAATTTAGGATTATCACAAGATGTACGCCGGCAATTGCGAGAATCACGAGAAAATGGTCAATCAGAATCATCAGAGGATGATGATCAATCACCATCATCACGAGGTGGGGGCCGAACAAAATCGCGAGGAGACAATCGATCAAGTTCAATACGAGATAAAAATTCATCAAGTTCATCAGGCGGAACAGATCAATCAAGATCATCACGAAGTCGGGATGGGAAGAAATCCGGAATAGGCAAACGATCAAGTTCAAAATCAGATAAAAATTCACCAAGTTCATCAGACGGTGACAGTCCATTTGGATCATCAAGCGGTACTGGTCAATCAGAATCGTCACAGGATGATAGTCCATTTAAATCGCAAAAAGAGCAAGGTAAAAAATCATCATTATCTAACAACGAACAGAGTAATCCGAAAGTTGATGATCAACCAGATTTGCGAAAAGGTAGTTCACGAGGATCACCATTCAATCCACCAAGCTCATCGGGTCGATACGGGCGACCAGGTTCGCAACCAAGTAATATTGAACCAATATCACCATTCGCGGGCAGCAAGGAAAGACAGGAACGAGAGAGGCAGAGTAATAATGGTGGCAAACAATCGGGTAAAAAAGATTTGATTTCAGTCCAACTGGAACAGGGCAAAACTGAATCAGATGACAGCATATATACCAAATGTAGAGACTACCAATGTAAACAGGTTTGCTATCATTTTATTGACGGTCGCACTGTATGCGAACCTGAAGAAAAGTACAAGGATAAAAAGTGGATTCATGTTGCCATTTATACTGATCCAGCGCAGGAACGCAAACTCCCTTCGTTCTTTCTAAAAAAGCTTTGATTTATTTGTTTATTTCTAATCATGTTATATGTTTATAAATTATCAGTTTGGTTATTTTTATGTTAACTTTTATTTTGCAATAAATATTTTATTTATAATTTTCTAACTCTTATAATTGTACATGTTTGTTGTTAATTTACATTCATGATATTGTTGTTTCATAAGTGATTAATTATAAACATGTTTATTTATTTTTATATATTTATTGCATATTTTTGTATACAATTATGTATGTAATATAAGAAAATTAAAAATAAAATGTTTTTACAACAAACTGTTTACATAAGATTTAATAGTTAATAATAATTAATCATAAAATACTTGTCTTGCTAATTTATTGTAAAAAATATTTCAAATATAAAATAGTCAAATGTAACAATAAACAATTTTTATAAATCAATACATTGAATAATAATTTTATTATTTTTATATAAGATATACTGTACAAATAATATTACATACAATATATTTTAAATATGAATGCAATAAAACAAGGCTATTAATCAGAATAAAACACCATCAACAGATATCCTACATTGAGCACAATTGACTTAACACCATCAATTTTATCTAGTTTAGTTTCGAGCACGCATTTCGGATCGCGATTAACATTGGTAACTTTTGCTGCCTTATCCGCCAAATTTTTATAACCCGCTAAAACTTGCGCAACGTATTCACGCTCACCAGCAGCTCGGACATGTTAATTATTGTGTCAATGCACAAATGAATCAAGCTAGTTTACAAAAAAAAAAGACATTGTAATTATTAATGCATAATAATCAAAACAGTTGTGAGTTTTTATGTGAGTACAGCTGAAGTTGACAATGCTAATATAATAAGTAATATTAAATCAATAGAAGTATTAATTTCAATGTGTTATCATAGTTGGTATTAATATACAGTGCAACCTCTCCATAAGGAACGGCCAGTTGAACGGTAAAAGTGTTCTTTATAGAGAGTGTTGCTTAAAGAAATGGTGCCTTCAATAATTAATACGTTACCAGAATATTTTGCCCATGTCGTTTCTGCGCTGACTTTGTGTCACCAGAATTATCTCGCTAATCAAGCTCATTTTGATTTTGTACGCCTCGTTCTGTTTGGCATTAATAGCGTTGGCGTATTTGATTTATTTGCTCTGGGTCAATCCGCAAAATGTTAATGCTTTTGTTATATACTCAGTACTCGTGGCGAGTGTTAGCACCTCTTTCACCGGTGCCTTTCGTGATCCGTACCATCCAAATAATAAACCTAGTTTTTATGTTCTAGCATGTTTTTACAAAATAAACAATGGTTAAATTAATCTTATGCAAGGGATCAATGTTTACACTGCCATTCACTATTATGGTAACTTAATAACCAAAACAATTTGGATAATTGTATTCATGTATTAAAACATGCGAATGGGCACGAACATCGAAGTTGTGAACCACAAGCATAGCGCTTGGTGCAATAAAAACTGGCATTTAAAATTTACATGTGTAATGTCATTTATCTTAATTGTAATTATATAAACCCAATGCCTAGGATCATAACTTCGGTGTTTGTGGCCATTTGCATATTCCGAAACAGGAATACCAATCTCCTTGTTGTTGTGGTCATCATTATATCACTATGATTACTAAATTACCCTCAGTATATAATTCATTATTAGTAATAATCCCCACTTATAGTATTTATTTAAATTATAATGTGCAATGAACATGTATTGTACAATATATGTAATTTATTACTGTATAACTTTACATTATACATGAATTACAAAGCATTAAGTCAAATGGCTTTTATTATTGATCATTTGTCACTACTAATCTTTCTGAATATAAATTGATGTTATAATTAATACAACTGTATATAAATTAAATTTTATAATTATTAAAATATAATTAATTGAAATGAATAATGTATTAATTACTAACATTGGATTTAAAAGGTCACCAAATTTGCGTTGATTACAGTATTTAGTAATGTTGTCGTGAGTGTTGGGCAGTGCGTTTTGAATAGGAATTGCTTCGATGTCAACTAAAAAATCGTTCAGAGCCGTGTCATTGCTATCTATACAAGTACCATAATCTAGATATTAAAGCATTTATTAATTCATACACTAATATAATTATATTTTACAATATATTAATAGCTATAAATAGAATATAAAGTAATGTAATGTTTAATATATTAATATTTTACTTTATAGCGATTGACATTATGATTGCCAACATTATAGCATTGCTAACAAAATAGCATTGACTGTATTAAAGCTTAGTACCACTTGAATACACGTATTGTATGGTATTGTCCCACAGATGGAGTCAATGTTAGGCTTTTAATAATGTTGGCAATCATAATGTCAATCGCTTTATAGTTACGTTTATTATAAAATTTTACCCAATTATTTGTACAATAATCATTAACAACTATACTTAAACTATACCTAGTTTTAATTAAACTTACAAAATAAATTAGCCAAACACAATGAAACAACAATAAAAATAGTATATTTGTTTGTTAGGCACATCATTCATTGAATTAGTCTGTATGGCAGTATTTTTAATCAATGTTATCAATATGGTATTTTAAACTTACAATATAATAATTGTTAGATGGATATGGATATAGATAGCTGAATAGAGACATCTAGTGATAAACATTCCATGTAAATATTATATTAATGGTTATACTAAAAATTAATATAACATTATTTAACATTTTCTAACATTATAATTAGATGTAAAATTTTAATTAAACAACAAATGCATTATTTAAAATATGCCAGATCCAAATAAGTTCAATTGTTTAATTTATATGAAAATAATTTTGAACTCTAAATGAAAATGCTTATTTTATTATTTTAACAATAATTGTAAACATTACGAAAAAATAATAATCTTGATTACATAATTTAATCATTGCCACAATGAAAATAAAATTACAATTAAATGCATCTTAAATCATGCCAAACGTTTGCGTGTCTCTCTTTGATCCATTGGTTACGACTATCGGTACAATTGATGTTATCTTCAATCACTGTATTCTTTACATTTTCGTTAAGAAAATTTTCAAATTTCTTTTGATTCAAAAAAGATAAATAGTTCCTATAAAAGTATATAGTTGTCGCGCCGCCAATTAATTCTAGCGATCGGTCAACAAACGGATCCTTTTGTTGATGATAAAAATATATCACTAAATTTTTATCAGTAGGGGTTGGATTAATTGTGAATGCATGTTCTCCCACATGTTCTATTGGGCTCTCTCTAAAATCTATTTGACGAAGTGCAGGTAAGTTGTAAAATGCGTTGGTAAATATTGAATTAAGTGGATTTCCAGCAAATATAATTCGACCCAGATTCCTTAGACTCGATACACTCATTGGGTGTAATGTTTTAACGCGTGTCCCAGCTAGAACCAATGACTCCAAAGCCTTTAAAGTGCCAATCGCACCGAACAAGTCCGTTTCGTTATTGGCCAATTCGGAAATCGTTGAGTAACTAAAGTGTAGTTGTTTAAGTGTTGATATTGTGCCATCAAACGCCGTTTGATGTATACGCTGTAACTTTTGTTCATAGGTAATATAAATAGCTACAAACTGTATGCCACCGAAAGCTCTGGCGGGCAGTTCAACTATGCCCGTCGCTTGAAATTCAAGTGAGAAAGGTTTTGTATCAGTTGGTAGTCTCTGGTTTAAATTAGTTAATACGGCTGTTATATTAGAAGAACCGGTGCCATCACAGATGATATTACATTCTGACGTTTGATCGCGATAAAAGCATGGAGGACTTATTGGAACATTATTTGGGCAATTTATGAATTCTCCATAAACGGTACCAACAAAAACAAGTCCCCCCAGTAATAGTACTATAATTATAAAAATTTTATTTTTTATAAAATATAAAAATATATTATTTAGTATTTACCTGTAGTATACATTATTAACAAACAGACTTGTTAAGTCTTTAAATAATTATAATAAATTATCCCTTGAATTTTAAATGACGGCTGTTGGTGTTTTTATACTTTTTGAAATATATTTAATTAAGTTATATCATATATTATATCTAATATAAAAGATTATCGGATTTATTTTTACAGATAAATTAAGAAAAATAAAGGCTTATTATGCATTTTTATATTTATTATTTATCGATAGGTATTTTAAAATAGAATTGTCAACTGTTTACTTTTTGGGGAGGGGGAGGGGCAGCCGAACGATCCAATAAACCACATTATTCATATCAGAATAGTGGTTTAAAAATTTAAACAAAACGCATACATTTTAATTTATTGCATATTGTATATCAAAATTGTATAACCATTTACATAGTTGTATTTAAAAATTATTTTGAATTTAAAACCAATAGGTTAAAAATAAGTGTTTAATCAAAATAAAATGTATATTTTAAATGTTTTTCTAATAGAAGAGTTACATTGTTGTTGGTCACTCTATTTATGATGGAAAAATCTTATAAGAAACTGGAGCATTTCGCTTTGCTTGACATTTGTTATAAATTAATGTTATTAAATCAAATTTATTTATATAAATTCTGTGATAGTGTGTTACTTATATTAAAGAATATTAAACTATATTAATTAAACATTTATTATCAACTGTCTAAGCATAAGCGCAATAGTCTGGTATTGCAGATTAGTTCTTTAGTAAAGATAACAGTTAATACAAGTATTTACAGTATAAGTCTTTATATGATTATTTCTCTAGAAGACAATTCTTAATAATTGAAAATAATGTTAAAACTCATTTATGACATTAAACTTAAGCATTGAAAAATGTATTTCAACTTATTGAAAAAACATTCATTTTTGTGATTTTTATGACAAATGTAATCAAATACTATGAATGAGTTTTAACATTATTTTCAATTATTAAGAATTGTATTCGAGAGAAATATGAAATATGAAAAATAAAATTGATTTAAACTATACTTGATATACATGAGTCATGATTGTCCGTAACACGACTTGTATATCAAGTAATTTATAGCAACAGCCAAATGTGAGTAAATATTTGCTTATGCTAGTATTAAAATCTAGGTATCATAAATCAAACTGTAGATTATTATAATAAAATAGACAGCAATTTTAGTAGACCGATAATTGTACATAACTTGTTTTCGCATTTAATGTAGTATTTAATAATAAGGATATTATATTCAACGATATTTTAAAACCATATTTTTATTTTTCACTCTGATCTAATGCTTACCTACACTAAGAAAAAGTGTATTTTAGAAAAATATTAATAATTCGGATTATCTATAATTCCGCATATATTCTAAATTCCTATTTTCAATTTCTATTTCCAAAATACAAATTTAATACAAAATAAACTCATAAACTGAATTAAAATTTTATATTGTAAAATAATGTGTAATTATTATATATGATATATCAATCTTTAGCATATTGTCACGACTAAAACCGGCTCATATAAAACGTACATAAATGATGTTTAATTAGCGGGGTTGATTATAAGTTAACGCGTGATTCAAACAATGAGCAACGGTTTTACTGTGAGTTCCCTTCGCGTTCTTTTTTGACGCTCTAACCAAATAGCTATCCGTTAGGTACACTCGACGCGAAAGTGCCGGATAGTGGTCGCAAGCGCTTTATATGCTTGGCGGCACGGACGGCTATCGTCTTTCTGCGGTGCCGCTATTATAGGCTCAGCGGTACAGACGGCTACCGTCTCTCTGCGGTACCGCTGTTGTAGGCGCGGCCGATGTGCTCCAATCGGCCTTAATCAAGCAATACTTGTCGCTCGAGTATTGCTTGTAACGCTTGTGTCTGAGGTTCTAAATTGCTATCGTCTTTACTTGACTCCGGTAGCTTTTGCGTTACGTAGACTTCGGTGGCTGTCGGTCTGGTCAGACTTATTTGCTAAAGGTCTTATTACACACTCCCGGACGTGGTTAGAACACCCGTCTGTCTCTGAAGGAGACTTATTTAATATACACAATAAAATTTAGTGGATTAGTAACATGCAATAGTAGGCTACATGAGTTATTTCAGTATAGCCGATAATACAATTAATATTATTAAATAAAGAAATGAAGTGAGGAAAAGAGCCAGCTGTTTAATAGTGGTGCTTGGCCTTACCACTAGCGACGGACAATTCTAAAGGGCTACCGCCAGACCTGGTTTTATGATAATTGTGTTTACCATTCATAATAATTAGAGGTATTTGTTCACAATCACCGCGTAAATACTAACATTGAACGTGTTGGTCATTCATATGGTCAAGACCTTCGTAGGCCATAACATCAAATTTAAATAAGTACAGGACAATACAAGACAAGACAAATACAACATCTAAAACTTATGGTTATCATTAATACCACGCATATGTATTCGAGGTATTATGATTGACCATTAATTAAAAGTGTTTGCCATGCATATTTATTTGAGGCCACACAATTAATCATACAATAAGTATTAAATATACTCTAAATAAAGTGCACACCTGGGCCGTAAGCACAATAGCCAGTAAATCAATTTAGTAAGGGTTTCTGTCAGTTGGTACACACCTGGGCGAAATTGTACCTGCCCGGGAAGCTAGGGTTCTCTTTAATTAATAGTGCACACCTCGGCCGAAAGCACTATGGCAGGCGGACAATCAAACACTGGGCTCTGTGTTTGATTAACATTGGACTCAGTCCAATACTTACTAATCAAAGTATATTCACAAGGAATTACACAGTGATCTGTTCGTTGGTCTGACCTGAGCATTCGATTCGCGCAATTGCTTAGCAAGTAACCTCAAGACTACAAGTTTGGCCATGCGGGCCGCGTATAATTAATTAAATACAATAATAATAATTATGATAAGAAAATAACTGCACGCATTGAATATATACTTTCCTTAAACATTTATTAAAAAGGTATTAAAAAGGTTTACAAGACTTACATTTGATAAGTGAAGTTTGTTTCATTTGCCGAGACTGCGGACTGTGATTAGACGGAAAGACTCAGCTATCAAGCAAACTAAAAACCACTGACCAGCCGGTAGTCTTAAAATATATCGGAAAAGACAAAGACAAAAACTAAACCTATATTCTAATTCAAAAACTCTATAACTCTATCTCTTGAAATAAGCCTAATAAAATGAGAGATCCGAGAAACGTGGTCACGGACTAGATGAGGGAAAAGGCTGTGTCTGAAAACGAGCTCTGCACGGCTTTTTATACCTCTTACTCGAGACACAAAACGTATAACATTCGTATGCTTTTGGCATTGCCGAGTGCTATTGCTTTAGACCAATCAGTGAATTTAGATGTGATACTCATTGACTGTGGGCATTGCATAAGGGTATTGATTGGACCAATCATAGAATTTAGGTCTAGTATTCATTGACTGTAGGCGTAGTAAAGGCTGGCAATGCCCGAGACAATGTGTAATCCAGTACGTAGGGCAATGTGCAAAGCATTGTATTAGTCAATGCATAGTACAATGTATGAGGCAATGCTATTGCAATGTATGAAGCAATGCATGTTGCAATGTATGAGGTAATGCTTTACAAGTTGTGCACAATAAGCACTATAAGTTCTATATAATGAATACGGCTCTCTATAGTTGACTGTATGCCGGTATTTGTGGTATATACAATAAATGATGTTAAGGCAATACACAGAACCGTATTGAAATACATACAAAACACATTGGATTATACTGATTGACTGACTTTATAAATTAATAGTAATTACACCTCTTGCCGTACGTCCGATATGACGTTATGATGTTATAGCAGGGTAAGCCCCCTTCACTATGGCAGGTGTTAATTGGTCCGCTCGAGTTCCGGTCTGCGGGGTTTTGGTCAATATTCCCGATGTATTGGGAAATATGCATATAACTTATGTTTCGATTAATTAATTAATGCTATGAACTTTGCCGTACGTCTAATATGGTGTTATAGGAGGGTAAGCCTCTTTTGATGTGACATATGTTAATTAGTCCGGTCGAGTTCCGGTCTACGGGTTTTTAGGCAATATTCCCGAAGTTATGGGAAATAAGCATATATATGGGTTTTAATTAATTAATTATTACTGCCGACTTCACCGTACGTCTGATCTCATAATCTAATTATATGATATGGGTACTGACCTACAATATAGCATGACCTATAGGGTCGGGTCGAGTTCCCGTCTGGGGTGTTTCGGGTAATGTTATAAATATATATGGAAATATTCTTATATTGGGTTTATTAATTAATCTATTATAATTACGGGTTTGACCGTACGTCTAATTTGATTTTGCTAATTATGTTAATAGGTTGTCCTTTTATAATATAACATGGCATATTGGTTCGGGTCGAGTTCCCGTCTGGGGTGTTTCGGGTAATGTTTATATTATTACGATATTATGTGCCTATGAGTTGAATACTAAATTGACCAGTGCTGCCATCTATTAACGTACGTCTCTAAACTTATTATCACTATATTCTCAGTTGTCTACTGGTCACATTGATAGGTCACACTCGGGTGTCCGGAGTTCCGGTCTATGAGTTATCGGTAATTATATATAATGTCATAACTGAAATATGAGGTTAACCTATGGCTTTAATTAAGTTATAATTAGGTCTTTCACCGTACGTCTCATATGAACTTGTAGGATTAATCTCTAATGGTTAATCTTTAAAATGATATATCACATGTGTCTGTCCGCAGTTCCCGTCGGGTCCGTTGGGGTCGGTCTAATGTTCAATTAAGGTCTAAGTCTGATATTAATATACTAAGGCCTTGTATTCTCAATACAGCCTATTATATCTCATAGTTATCACCACCTCCTGACTGTCCTGACCTCCGGCGTTCGGGTCTGGTCACTTCGGGACACTACCCCGAATCCGCCTGTAAACAAGGGTGAACAGAGTGAGCCCTCCGTCAGCCTATTATATCTCATAGCTATCACCACCTCCTGACTGTCCTGACCTCCGGCGTTCGGGTCTGGTCACTTCGGGACACTACCCCGAATCCGCCTGTAAACAAGGGTGAACAGAGTGAGCCCTCCGGCTCACAGTGACACCTCCTGGATGTGGCCACTAGTGTTATGGCATAAGCTCTGATTCAATAGGGGGGATAAAGGGGGTAAAACCCCTATTAAATGGGCGTATCTTAGCATAACCACTTTATTTGTTACAATATTTATCAGGGAACAATAATTTGTAAACAGATTAAAAATGCGATTAGTGGTTACCAAGTAAATCGCCAATAAGCGCGCCTAGTTTTGCCTGTCTTTATCTGTTTATCTTAGTTTAGGATATTTACAAATCATTATAGGTTATCATATAAAAATATTTTGTTTCACGTAGTACTTATAAGCGCTTTAAATCACCTTGATCATTGTACGGGCAAACATCAGTATAGATTAGTATAATAGAAACAACATTTTTATCGCCCTATTAAATGTAATACTCGGTTCCGTAATTTGCTTAACAATAAAGATGGACATTTTATTATAATACGCCTTTTTAACAACCAGTTTGATGTTATACTTGAAATACTCTTGGTACACAATCAATAACATATAACAAATAAAATCATAAATTCTGTTGTACTAAAAATAATAAATTTGGCAAAAAATAGTTACTTATAATGTAACTTTATTTAACACATATACACATTATTACGATTTTTATATTGTATATAAAATAAAATTTTATTATAAAAATTTTAATATTTATCAAGCAATTGATTTGCAATTCAAAACTACCCATTCGTTGGGATACTTATCGGCAATCCATTGATTGCGAGTATCGGTGCAATCAATACTCTTATCGTAGACAGCGTTTTGTGTACTTTGACTAAAAAACTGGTCAAACACTCGACTCTCTAAATACTTCATAGGAATATCATTGAGAAATAGATTCACTGATCGGCCAATAGAGTCGAGAGCGTGGTCAGAAAACGACCCTGATGTTAATTTGTCCATGGTATCAAAGCTTAAAGTAATTGTATCGTTGACACCCGGGCCAAATAAAAATGCTTGATCAGCCACCCGTGCTATTGGGCACCCAGTAATCAATACCTGGCGAATATTGGACAACCCACTAAACGCCCTAGCTTCAATTGACTCGATGGGGTTATTCTCCAACGTTACGCCCAATAATTGATCTAGGCCGCTAAACGCACCAGTAGGCAATGCAGCCACTTTGATGTTAAACAATTCTAAATCATGTAGCGATTTTAATCTACGAATGGCGCCAAACAAATCGCTACCATTTCCAACTAGGTGGTCCACGGGCGTATCTTTGATTTCCAACGAAGTTACTGTATCGCCGGTACCGCCGCTAAAGGCACCGACGTTTATTCTTCGTAAGCGTGTTGCTTTAATTATACCTATATGTTATAAATAATGGTAAAAATTAACATTATTCATTGTTTTAAATGTGAGCAATTTGTAAAATATTATTAATTATATATTTATATTGTACATTAATTACGATACAAATTTGTCATAAGTTTAATGGTTAAGATCAGGACGTCCCAAAAGTTGAATAAAAGTTAGGCTTTTCCTATATGCTCCCATAGACAATACATTACAGTTAACCCTCACATTACCCTCATTTACCCGCACTGGGAAACGTTGGTTAAGATAAATAAAAAGTTGAAATTTATACTTATGGTAAGAAACTGTATGCCTTGGAAGGCATTAGCGGGCAGTTCTTCAATAGCTGTGTATTCCATATGTAAGGTATTAAATAGTTTTTTGTCAATGGGTAGTTTGCGACTTATGTCTCCAAAAATGTCTAGCACGTTCATTTCATCGGTTCCGTAGCACCCGATGCTGCAACCACCCATCTGATCAAGGTAGTAGCATGGTGCTTTAATTGGTGCAGTTGCATTTGCTATGTCACAATTCTTAGCCCTGGCGTAGTTTGTTAGCGTGATGAACATGACCAGTATACATACTATGGTAAAATAAGTTGTAAATTAACATATTGCATTAACATACATGGAAATTGATTTATGAATCTTAAACAAAACTAGTGAATTTGGTATATTTATTATGAAAATTAACTAATTATAATTATTAAAGCATTGTATTCATACATTTGTGATTCATAATGATTTAATTCAGAATATATTAATCACAGTAATTATTTTTACAACACCATTTATAATATACTTTTATATTTTTGTATAACTACAAAAAAGTTTTATGTACTTAAATCAATTTGTCAACGTGGCAATAAAGATTATGAATACTTATACAACTAAAATATCAACTACAATTATAAAATTTATCTTATAAGTTATAACTATATCATTGAAGTACTATATACTATGATAATTTAATGATATTTTTTAAATGGCATTAATTAAACAGGGGGTTTTATATAAATTGTTGCAATATGAATACAAAACTTTAGTTTAATTGTATTTGTTGTAGATTGATTTAATTATTAATATGTTGTAACAATTTATATAAAACAAATTAGTCAATTGATTAAATATAAAATAGTAAATAGAACAATTAAATGTAATTTTCTAAGTTGAATTTTTAGTACTTTTGACTATTGACAATCCATCGACAATAATAGCAATGAATATTATATAAATTGTCATAACATTCAATTAAATATTCTATTTTGTAAACAAAATCATTAAAAATGATAACGTATATTATATTAATATTTTAATTTTATATAATCGGTTGTTGGTCAAATTTAATTCACTTTTTAACCTTGATTATTAAAATTGCTATCAATTAATAAACATAATCAACAACATAATTATCATAAGATAATAGATGAAAACACTTATGTAAAGCACTTTAAATTAATAAAGTCTCTTATATAGTAGTCAGTGATAATTATAATTTTAGTTATTCAATGACATATTTTAACATAGTCACAGCTAGTCTAGTTGAATTGAAAAACTAAAATTAAATAAATTTTATTTACTATTATGGCAAACATTTACTATAAAATAATAACCACGATACTATGTTTAATGGGATGTGTGTATCAAACGTATAAAATAAGTTTATTATAC
>CAJPIZ010001559.1:0-16231 GCA_905368565.1 Medioppia subpectinata | reverse complement strand
ACACTTTATTGACCACGATTATAATTAAATGAAGCATTACAACAACAAAAATAAAACAAAATAAGATATAATAAAATAACAGAGATTAACAATACTGTATTGTCAATACATATTGAATTTGAATACAAAAAACATTTTGAAAAATTTAATATTATCACCCGAATCATTTAACTATCAGCCGTAGTCGTAGTCTCATCACTAGATGAAACAGTAGTCTCTGTTTCGGCCTCGGTCGTTGTTGTTGTTACAGACTCAGACTCGGCCACTTTTAAATTCACATCAGCATGCTGACTATCACCACCAGGCGCACCATCAGCTTGACCTGGCGCGGCCGGCACACCAGGTGCGTCAGGCGCGGCCGGTGCATCTGGCCCACTTTTACCGCCACCCGATGTCAAAATAGCGGCCGCCACACCCTTGCGATTGGCAATGGCCACCACCACTGGCTGTTGTTTAATCTGTTGTACCGTTTTTCTGGCCCCTTGAATACCGGTGTTCACCACCTGTTTAGTGCCGGCCACCAACTTGCCGGTGTGGTCGCGCGCGCCTTGAATACCGGCGCCCACCACCTGTTTAGTGCCGGCCACCAACTTGCCAGTGTTGGCCCGCGCGCCCTGAATACCGGCGCCCACCACGTGTACAGTGCCGGTGACTAACCGGCCCGTCGAGTCTCGAATTTGACCCGGCGCTTTAGCCAACTCCTCTCTTAATTGGCCAGGCGCGTTTTTTATATCTTGTTTGATTTTGCCCTTGATGTTTTCGCGATGATCGTACGCCACCTTGGTGGCCGCCGCTATGCGCGCCGCCTGATCGATGTTGGCCTCGTTGAACTTGGCGGTGGCCGCCCGCGCACGCGCCGCCACCTGCGCCTGATTGGCGTAAAACTCTTTGCTCTCTTTCGTGAGTTTGGCCGTCATTTGGTTGGTCTGATTGGCCACTTGGGCCGCGTATTCGCCCCGTTTGTCGTACATCTGTTTTGTTTCGTTCCCGAGTTGGCCCAAATGTTTTTGCGATTCCTTAAATATGATCTTGGTGCCATTGTGCAACGCCTGTATAAACCTTATCGTGCCTATTTGGGTGTGGGGCGTTTAAATTTAGATTTAATAAATGTATTGGTTATACGTAAAATTATAAACTAAAATTATCTTGTTACTCCATACCGCTACTATTTCATACCACATCAATATAATCATAATGTGATGAGTTTAACTGACATAGTTAACTTAAAATTAAAATGATCTTATTCCCTATGTTACACATTTACAAGGTGACATTGTTTGTCATGTCATATGACATGTTACAAAACAGCCATACGACAACCCCCTATACGACAGCCTTACCATTAATTATCTTATGGGTAGCGTTGCGCCAGTCGGCCGAGTACTTGTCCCTCATATCGTAATGGCGCTTGGTCTCGTTGCCAATTATTTTACCATAACGCATCGTGCCATTAAGCATGTTCCTGGTCGCCTCAGCCGTCATATTCATCAATTTGCGCGTATTGTGGGCCAGCGTTTGGTACAACTGCTGGGCCTTTCGGAACCGTTCCTCATTGATCTGGGCCTGCGTTTTGCCACCACTACTGGACACCACTGCCGCCACTACACCGCCTGCGCCAATACCAGCCACAACGCCGGCGCCACCCTTACCCGTCGCGGCTAACGTACCGCCCGGTGCCGCTACAGCCACCGATGCGGAACCTACCGGTGCCGCTGTGGCCGCTCCGGGCTCTCCAGCCGGTGTGGGTTCACCTGTCGTTTGAGTAGAATCAGCGGGTGGTGGCTCAGGGGTCGCGCCAGTTTCGCCAGTCGCTGCCGGTGTTGCTTCCCCTTCTGCCGCTGCCGGTGCTGTCGCTTCTGTAGCTACCGGTTCGCCCACCTGTGCCGGGGCTGCAGCGTCCGGAGCGGGTGTTTGGGCCTCATCCTGAGCTGACTTTAACTTAACATCGTCTGAGTCGGCGGCGGCGGACTTAACCGGTTTGTCCTCATCGGCTGCGGCCTTAAGTGGTTTGTCTTCGCCGGCGTCGGCCTTAAGGGGTTTGTCTTCGCCGGCGTCGGCCTTAAGGGGTTTGTCTTCGCCGGCGTCGGCCTTAAGGGGTTTGTCATCTTCGGGGGCGGCCTTAAGTGGTTTGTCTACGTCGGCCTTACCAGGTTTGACCCCGGGTTTTGTCGGCGCTTTGAATCCTTGTACTACAAGCACTTTGCCCGGTGTGATCACTACTAGTTTGCTCGGCTGTTTGGATGCTGCTTTGCCCGGCGCCGCACCGGTGCCCACCGCTATCACAACCTGTTTATTGCCACCACTGAGTAGGGGTGATAGCGGCGACGGCACCGTCTGTTTGATCATTACCATTGTGATGGGCTTGCTTGGCTTATGGGGATGGTGAGGGTGACCGTGATGGTCACCATGATGGTGGCCATGATGGTGGCCGTGATGGTGATGTGTCTCATGCTTTTCACCATGCTTTGCACCATGTTTTGCATCATGTTTAGCACCAGGCTTTGTTTTAGCTTTAGTAGATGCCGGTGTGGTCGCCCCACCCGCCTCTGCCGGGTGTGTCCCGTCGGCCGGTGTCGACGCGCCAGCCATTGGTGGGGCGCCTGTTTGGTCCGGTGCCGCGTCTTTTAGTTTGCTATCTTCTTCAGCTGTATATGCATTATAACAAAAAAAAAGTTTAGTTAATTATTTAACAAGATTCAAAAAATATATTTTATATTACCAGGTGCGGTTGTACTTTCAGCCGGCTCAGCGGTAGTGCCCTCTAGCGCCGCCTTAAGAGATTTATCAGCTTCTATGAGAGGCAATACAAATTACTAACCATGAACAATTTATGGTATAACTTAAATCTACCATCTATGGGTTGGTTCATGTTGGCCAAAATTGCTTTTAAATTTTCATCCACTTCCGGCGTTGTATCGTGGTCAGCCGCGGGTGAGGTGGTGTCCAGTGTCTCGGTGGTAGTGCCCTCTGGCGCCGCCTCCTTAAGACTTTTGTCGCTATCTATTAGGGGATATTCAAAATTAATAACCACGCACGTTTTTTATATATTATACCTTCTATGGGCTGGTTCATGTTGGCCAGGATTGCTTTCAAGTTTTCATCAACTTCCGGTTGTGGGGTTGTAGTGGTGGTAGTGGTGCTAGATTTGCCCCGGCCTGGAGTGGTGCTGGATTTAACCGGGGCTGGCGTAGTGTCATCGGGTGGCCCTGTTGCCGCTAAGTCATCATCATCATCTATTTGGTTTATAAATATAATTAATAGAATAAATAAGGTTATTTTTGTCCCTCTCCCCCCCTGGTGACCATTTAGAGCTACCCGCTTTTAATGTCATGTTGATGTTTTTTGTTGGTTGCACATAACTAGGTTATTTTATATGTAGTTATTTCTATTAGCTTGCGCCCTCATATTACAGATAAACAAACTAATTTATTTGTTGTAGTTAAAAAAATTGTTATTTATATTACAGTGATGTTTTAATATCAATTTTATTATTTTATAATTCAATATACACTTTGATAAATAATTAGCATGCTAAATTATTAGCACACTAAATTGATTTGTTTTAATCTAACAAAATATATACACTAAAAATTTAAACATTATATAAATAAGTTAAAATTACAAAAACAAAGTGAATCAATATATAATATGTTACCTGGTCGTTGTAACGTTGGGCCGGTACAGGATATTATAAAACACAATATAAATAAGTAACTAAAGCCCAACATAAGAGCCATATTTTTTATTTGCAGGTAATTTATATATTTGAAATTGCAAACATACTGTTAAATGGTTGCTTCATTAGTGCAAAAATTAATTAATTAATTTTAATTTGTTTACATGGTGGGAAATTTGAAACATTATTAACTTATATTCATTAATGTCTTAATAAATTTTATGCTTGGTGCATTTTCAGATTTTAGGCATAAAATTCACATAGATAATATTTCAAGAATTTTAATAAATTATATTTTATTATAATAATAAAAAACTTACTTTTATATAATATTTAAAATTTTAATTATTCAGTTTAAATTTGATATTTAAAATTTTTATTTAATTTAGTTCAAATCACAACATTTAAAATAAATTACAAGTTTGCATTATCAATATAGCAATAATTATTTGATGGTTATTAAAAATTAAATTACAAAAATATTATAAAGTAAGAATTACAAATGCAAATTACAATTGAGTAATCATTGATAACATTATATAACAATTAATAAAATATTTATTTATTACATAAACTTTTAAATAATACATCGCAATTAGAATGTTAAATCTATGGACAATGTTAATTCTTTTAGACTAATGATAATTCTATGAACAACACTAGCTCTATGGAACTAATGATTAACCTATTGACAATGATAACTTTCTGGTAATAATGCTGATATACCCAAATAATTACTTTAATCCTTAATTGTCTGGCTATATTAATAAGTTTTTACCTGAAATAATTGGATGACATTATAATAAAATAATTATATAATAATTTGAACAAATTAAAATTAATACTATGAGTTATTTATGCGAAATCTTACCATAGAAAACAGCAATAAGTAAAATAATCTATTAGAAAAAGCATAAAATAATGAACACAAATATTAATAAAAGTATCAATACTACTAAATGTAATAATAAGCATAAGTTAGTTAAATAAAATTTTAAAAGTTATTTATTTCATTTTTGAAAATAAGTAGTACAGTAAAAGATCATTTGGGTGAAGTGATTGGGTTTTAGCATTTGGTTCACACAAATGATCCATTCATACAAATGATCATGCTATAAATATGATTAAAACACTTATTTTCTCATTAATATTCAAGATTACACATTTTAATTGTTATATGAGAAATAGTCTGTAATTTTCTGTTGTTTTAATGATTTAAATGAAGTTTTAAACAATTGTGTTAGTATTTCATTCAATTGTTCATTACCTGAGTTGTCATTCAAATGGCAAAAATATATGGTTCACACAACTGATCTTAAAATACATTGAATGTTGTATAATAATAGCACCAAATTGTTCACACAAATGATCCGTTCACACAGGTGACGTTCACACAAATGGTACTATTTTAACATTATGTCTATGCAATGCGGGTTTTGGTTTCGGGGTTTGGTTCATACAAATGGTTAGTTCACACAACTGCTACTTCACCCAAATGATCCAATACTGTATATTCAATACTTACTTCATATCCACCCAAACGATTTACAATGAATAATATCCAACAAAAAAACCCTATTCGATGTTTTGCTAAGCGTTCCGTTGTATTCAACATTAATTTTAAAAATAATTATAATTGTAGTAAGAGAGAGAGAGAGAGAGAGAGAGAGAGAGAGAGAGAGATTTAATTTACTTTAATTTTTAATTGTGTCGATATTTGTGTATTGGTAGAAATAAATGAATTTAATAGACAATAAGTGTCATTCACTTCATTATAAAGTGCAGACGTAATATGTATTATAAATAATAATATTATTGAGTAATATATTGTACCAAATATTGAGATGATTATTATTATAAATGTATTCTGGTCATTTTTATTTACACATAAAGTTATAAAATATGTAATTAATGTACTCATAGTTATCCATATCTGGTCCAAAAACTTTGAACAAAATACACTGTTATAAGAATTGATATCCACATAAATTGTATTTAAATTACGAATAAATTTTGCCAAAAACCAATTGTTATTATCATGTACAAATTTATTTACTCTTCGTTTTAATAAATGATTTATAGCAATTAATTTACTTTTAAGATATGATGTTATTATAAAATAATATAACAATTCATAACATAATATATCAGATCAATGGTTATGTCTTTGCATTAAAAATAACCTTATCTATGAATGGCTGCTAATTTTGTTTGGTATTAGTCAACAAATCCGTTTAAACGCCATTTAATACATTCATTATTGAGCTTTAATTATATGTAAAAAAATTATTAAATTTAAACCTATAAGTGTCTATTTTACCCGAACCCCCGATACCGAGCACATTTAAAAATTTAACCTATTTTTGTTTTTACTTATGCGGATTAGTAAATTGGCCCACAAAAACAATATACTAGTTTATGGTGATGTATTATTTACCAATCAATGATATTAACTGTTTAAAAAATCAGTGTCCATTGATTATGACCACAAGGACAGCACCCGACTGGGTGACTACAGTAGATCAGTTTATGGTCATTAGCCCGAAAAATGTCTCTACTCTATATTTGTGCCCTAAACTACTACCACAATGGCATTATACAATTATCGAAACGACACCCTGGGCACCTTACTTGTAAATGTAAAATGTTAAATTACTATATTTTGATATTATTTTATAAATTAAAAGTGTAATCATTTATATTGTAATGCTTCTAATAAAACATTTCCACATAAATAATAACTATTAAATATAACGTTACCGTAATTAGGCTAAAATAATTAAATAATCATACAATTAAAGCCATTTTAATAACAAGGCCATAACAATAAATCTAATAAATAAAGTTACATGCATTAAATAAAATAATATATTTATAAATATGTAAAACAAATTTAATGAATAAGTCATTCAGAATGATTACGAAAGATTCATTACCTGAAATAATGTTTTACATCATAATTAAATCAATATTAAATAACCAAACTACTTACATTTAGTACCGTGAGCTATTTATGCGAAATCATACAATAGAAAATAGCAATAAGTGAAATAATCTACAAAATAAAATATAAAATGATACATATTAAATTAAGCATATTATGTAATATGTAATTATATTTGATGTGATTATTAGCATAAGATTAATGCATAAAATTTTCATTTAGTTATTTATTTAACTTAATTAAAATAAACAAAACATATGATTTTACATTTTTAAATATTTAAAATAATTTATAATTATATTATAATTCAATACTTACTTCATATCCACGAAAACGATTTACTATAAATAATATCCAACAATAAAACCCAATTCGATGTTTTGCTATGCGTTCAGTTGTATTCAACATCTATTTTAGAAATAATTATAATTAGAGAAAGAAAGAAAGAGAGAAAGAGAGAGAGAGAGAGAAGGAGATGGAGAGAAGGAGATGGAGAGAATTTACTTTGATTTTTAATTGTGTCGGTATTTGTTTATTGGAAGAAATAAATGTATTTAATAGACAATAAGTGTTATTCACTTCATTATAAAGTGCGGACGTAATATGTATTATAAATAACAATATCATTGAGTAATATATTGTACCAAATATTGAGATTATTATTATTATAAATGTAATCTGGTCATTTTTATTAACACATAAACTTATAAAATAAGTAATTAATGTACTCATAGTTATCCAGATCTGGCCCAAAAAATTTGAACAAAATATACGATTATATGAATTGATTTCCACATAAATTTCATTTAAATTACGCACAGATTTTGCTAAATACCAATTGGTATTATCATGTACAAATTTAATTACTCGACGTTTATATGAATTATTTATTGCAATTAATTTACTTTTAAGATATGATGTTATTATAAAATAATATAACAATTCATAACACAATATATTCAATGAATGTAATCCCCAAAATGCATAATGAATTATATGAGGCAAACCAATCAGGACAAAATATTTCATATCATTAATCATAGATAGATTATAAGTGTAAAATATGCACGCCGTAAATGTACCAGATGAAATGGATAGTTTAGTTATTAACGACAATTTTTGCCACATTTGACATATTTTGCGAACTAATTGTTTATCATTAATACCAATACTTTTTGGCGAAACAAAGCCCGAAATCATTTGAAATACTCTCATTTGTGTGGGTTTTATACCATTTCTATAGTTATAGTAATGTATTACTTGAGATGTCAGTGGAAACAAACTCAATGTACATATTATAATATTTACAGTGTATCCAGTTGATAAAAAATAATCATTATTACCCAGACACAAATGAATTAAATCTGTCACTTCAATGTCATTATATCGTAACAGTATTGATGTAAAACATTTAGAAATCGTTAATAAATTGCCAATAAATACAAACAATGGATGGAAAATAAAATGCCTTTTAGTAGTCGTATATTCGGTGTTAAATAGGGATAAACCTATTCGGTAGAGATGACTGTCCGCTTCCTTTACCCGCATATCCAGGGGTATGGGTCGCGACAAATCAAACCAATCATTCATTATTATTTTAAAATGAAATAATAATACACATTCTATATCTAAATTGAATAAACAATAATATAATTATTATATTCTGAGATATGTTATTAATCATTATTAACCAAATATTTTAAAGTTTTGTGTTGTTTTATATTTTTATCATTTTACTAATAATTAGTATAAATATAATCATAATCATATTATCATTAACTAACGCTACCATTGCTTAATGACAATTATACTCATAATAATTATAGATTATAGTTAAATAAATGATATTATAATTACCATTAAATGACATGTTATTAGTAAAAACTTTATATACTTATAATTATATCCATTAAAAACTTTTAAATATTTTTAAAATAAAACAATAATAATACTGTATAATAATATATGTGTACAACAATAACCATCTTAATTTATAATTATATTTACCATTAATTAATACACAATTATAAAAAATACTATCTAATATTACATGTTAAATGATCATAAAACGTTGACTAATTATACTGGAATGCAACTTATAAAACATTTATACATTACTACTTACTATTAAATAAAACCGTTACGATAATTAGGCTAAAATAATTTGATCGTCATACAATTAAAACCATTTTATTTGACCATAACAATAAATATAATAAATAAAGTTACATGCATTAAATAAAATATTTTATTTATAAATATGTATAAACAAACTCAATTAATGATTATGCGAGCACAAATGACCCTTCTGACCCACCATCACCGGCACCTGGAGGTTGTCCACCATCACCACCACCGGGTTGGTCAATAGGTTGGTCAATAGGTTGTGCAATAGGTTGTGCAATAGGTTGTGCCTGGTCTATTTGGTTGACCACTGGCTGATCATTTGCATTAGGTGCGTTTTGATTAAGGCCAACCGCCTGAGCCGGTGCCTGAGCCGGCGCTTGACTCAATCCTGGTACATTTAAACCAAAGTTGCTTAAAGATAGGCCGGGTATGCTGAACGAGGTGGCATTATTGTTTTTGAATTGAGGTGGCAGGTATTTGTTGGCCAGCAACTTGGTCTTATCGTAAAATCTATCCAGAGCAGTTTTGTTGGCAATGTTGGCCTTTATAAACGCTATGGACTGATTGTAATAGCGTTTGATGTCCGGCGGTATAGCCGGCGAATTGAACGAACCAAACGATTTGACCAGAAAGTCGGTGAAAAATGTGCGAAATTTGGTGATGGTCTTGTTTACGCCTAGGTGATTTAATTTTGTTAGTTTCATTATTGTAAACTGTAGTGTTTGTTATAAAACATGGTTAATTATATTTTAGAGAGAGAGAGAGAGAGAGAGAGAGAGAGAGAGCTATTAACTATTTCAAAGTTACTACCTAAATTTTACTACCTACTAAGGTAATAGTAATTTACTAGATTAGTATCAAATTTTTTATTATTTACCCTGAGTAAACCTTGTTAACGGACTAACGCCAGGCCATTGTGCTGATTTTGCTATAATGGCCATGCTCTTATTTGCGGCTTAAAAATAAATTAAAACATTAACCGTAGTCAATACAAAAATGCATATCTAGCACACATACAAACTGCTATAACAGCGATCTCTATGGGAATTGCATTGTTAGCGCCGACAGTCATATTCCAGCGGCCGGCAAACGCCTGGGTTAGGTCCTCGATCACAGCCCCATTGGGTCCAAGTATTTTCACCGGGATTGGATTATTTGGCTCTTTTAATCAGCATAATAAATAAAAACAAACATAAATGCAAACATAATTAGTTGACATTATACTATAAATGTTTTTATAACTCCATATTAAATTAATTTATAATGATAAATAATTACCTAATACAACACCAGCCTGGTTGTTAGATGATCCGGCGGGGGCTGGCGGTGGTGGTGGTTGGCCATTCAATGCGTGGCTGAATTGTGCACTAAGTAATACAACTAATGTACTTAGAAACGTCAACAATATCATTTTTATTATGTTTAAATTACACTAATATGGTATTAATAATGTGACATTTTTAAAGTACAGGAATTGCTAGTAAGTTAGTTAAACAATGTAATGATAAACTAGTTGTAATATGTAATTTTATTTTTATTATATTAGCATATTATTTAAATAAATTAATTTATTTTAGGCCTATTTGGATTCACATTATAAGTTACTTATTGTAATTAAATAAACTATTTATGGAAATTATATTGTATGATGTTAGTACATTAATTTTACACTAGTTATTAAATAATGAAAAAAATATGAAATAAATTGCTTATTAATAAATATTATTTATTTAATTTTAAATAATAGATTTTGTTTTATATTAATTACATTTAGTTAGCAACAATTAAATCAACAATTAAAATCTACAATAATAAAAATAATAATACCAAAAATTAACAAATTATACGTGCTTATCCAAAACAGATACTAGGAACATAACTCCAAATAGTTGAGTTCCAAAACAATTTATCCTTGACACTTCTAACATACGAGCTAGTTAAATTAAGCACACTATGAATACCCTGGTTCCACAATTCCATCTCGTTGTCCCAAAAATCGTTTACATAACCAAGTACTCTTGCTAGCCGGGTGATATTATTACCTGGTGGGTTGCGAATGGTTGAATTAATTTTTGAGCTTGCTATTTCGTTGTGGATTGTTTCAATTGTAGCATTCTTGAACACGTTTATCACAATTTGGGCCCCGTTTGTATTGACCACGGTTTGAGTAATGTTGCAAAGTGACACATTATTGCCCTTGTTTACTTAATAAATAAATTATTAACAATATTATACTTTTTGTATTTAATTTTTACCATTTGGAATCTGTCCTGATATTATATCTGGGTATATAATAAATATTATAACAAAAATAATTGTTACTTTTAGCATAATTATTTTGTAAATTGAATATTTTAAAATAACTATTGTGGTTTATAACATTAATACTAGATGTAAGTGCAATTATAATAATTATAATTAGTAGTTAATTAATTATTAATAATTTGTAAATGAATAAATAAATTAATGTTTATAACATATTAATTGTAATTTACTTAATAAAACATTATTATTATAAAACAATTTATAAATTTAAAAAAGTTTATTAACACTATTGATTACATAAATTAATTGATAATAAGCTAGCGTATAAAATACCATAAAATTTATTTGTTATTTATTAAACAAATTAAACAGTTCTGTATTAAAATTAACCAAAGTTGAAAAATTTGATTGGTATAAAATTTTTAGAATTTAGTTTAACTGGCTTGATTATCTTTTTCTTCTTCTTGGTGATTTTGGTCTGTAATTTACTAACATGACTGTCACTATCTATATCATCATTGTCGTTGCCAATATCATCATGGAAATCAACATTAAAAATGTTTGTGGTCGCTGGTACTACGATAGCGCTAGGTCGCTTTGTTTTGGTAGTTTTATTTTTGGGCTTAAATAAGTTAAACGGGTTGTTGAAATTCAATAAGCCTTTGCTTGATGACTTTCGTTTAGTATGGTTTGCTTTAACCGGCTTTATATAAGTTGTGCCAAAATCTTGCATTCTACAATGATCATGGTTTAACATGGTTTATGTAATATTTATTTTAACGTTAATTTATTTTATACTAAAGACAATATTTAATTTAAGTTATTATTTAAAAATTAAACTATCACACATATAAAAGTTATTAATTAAGCTTACTTTTTATTAAACGCCTCTAAACTTAACGAGCTCGTTTTATTGTCAAGGGGTTTAATATTAATTTGTTGATTTAGCTGTAATTTAAACGATTCGGCTAACTTTAACATGTCCTCCAATTGTTTAATGCGCTTTTGTTTTGATAATTCTAGGTTATATACAAATTAATAGTAAAATTATAACTAGTCTATTTTGTTCAATTGTAACTTACCCCGCGATTCGTCTAATGTTTCATTAGTGCTACTTGTATTGTTAGACAATTTATTAATATTGGGCGACTTAATTACCTTGCCGGTGTTTGATTCGCGCTGGATTATTTTGTTATTGGCAATGGTTATATACTTTATCGATTTCATTATAGTACTTTTGCTAAACTCATTCGACGCTACCGATGTTTTATTAACTACATCATCTTGATCATTATCATTATTATTAAATATTTTTTGATTAATCAACGTTTGATTACCGCAATCATCACCAGCAGCAGTACAATTATTGTTAACTGTGTTAACCGCTCCTGGTTGATTACCTGAACCATCAATAGGGCTACTATGGGTACTGTTACCAGCGGATTTAGCATAATCATTATGGCTATCGTAGAGGCCATGTAACGCACCAATTGGGGTGACGTTCGCAGCGATAGGGGCAGCGCTAATATTGTCAACAGTATTAGCGGCACCAGAATTAATAGGACCATCATGGTGATTAACAGTAGGTGTAGTGCCAATAGTAAGGGTGATACCACTCCAACCGGTGCCGTTATTATGTGCCACATTTATACCGGGGTTAGGCTCGGAAAAGGTGCCTGTGCCTGGAATATTGGAGTTGATCGTGGATATAAATGCTGTTTGAATATAGGCAGGAGCGGTAGTGTTATTTGGAGGCGTTACCAGCTCTAGAGGGTTTAAAATAAATACCAGGTTTATAAATGGTAGTAATATAAGTATTAGGGTTAATGGGGTTAAATATATTATTTGTTGACTCATTTGTTACAGGTGTAGTTAAAATGTGGGGTAAGGCGATACTATTTTGTAGTGTCTGTACGTTAGGCAGTGGACTGGTTGTTAGTATTTGTGATATTGTCTATAATATAGACTCTATATTGATAGCAGCATTTGTACCGATGTTAGAGTTGATAGCAGTTGTGTTGTAAATACCTGTAGGATATTGATTGTAGAGTTGGTTGACGAGCTTCGGGCCAGTGTTGGGTGCGTTACTACTGGTGTAGTCGATGGCATCGACGGCGTGCCGATCAATAGTTGTGTGAATTAACACAATTGCTAACAAAATGACATGCTTTGCAGACATTTTGTATGTAATTGTTTAGCCATTAAAGTGTAATAATATTGTAAATAAAAATATTGTATTTTTAATTATGTTTTAATTAAATTTTATTTTATTAATTTGTAAAATTGTATTTGTATGTTTTTTTCATTTATGAGTAGTGTTGGTATTTTAATGTTCAAACATTTAAAACGTGATAAAACACACGAAATTAAAAAATGACAAAATATGTTTAAACATATAAAACCATATTTTCGGGTCTTTGTTGTGGAATTATACTATAAAATTTACATTTTTACAACAGAAAAGGCAAAATTTATTATTTAAATTTTAGTAAATTAGTACAGATATTCTTGTGACTATTTAGTGAAAAGTTATTTAATTATTAAAATATTTATTAAGACAATAGTGTAAATTAATACTAAATATGCATTAATAGCATAAGTTTAAATAATTATTGCTTTAATAATAAATATGTAAAATCTGTAAAAACATATAAAACCGTATTTTTGAAAAATAATTAAACAAATAAAACAAATTCTATCTTATATTCTATACAAACAAATAAAACACACCATATCTATAAAAGCTGACTCATAATTAGCGAAACCACAAAAGTGCACCTTTGGTGCAACTTTATATATATTATAGCATAAATGCATATTTATCAACATGTTTATTAACTTATGAGTGATGCATTTGTAGTAAATATACACAAATGAATCATACTTTAATATACAGGATAGTTTGTCCAAGCCTAGCACCCTAAAATCTACAGCTATATTGTTACTACACAAAGCGCATGTGTGAAAAGCGTGGATCCAATAATGTTTAGTATTTCAAACAGAAAAAGGGTGCAACAGTGCTGACACATGCGCTTTGTGTAGTAACAATATAGCTGTAGATTTTAAGATGCTAGGCTTGGACAAACTATCCTGTACATTAAAAACATGACTGGTTTCCCTACTCATAATCAAGTATTTATGATTGTATATATTTTTTTAAAATAAATTTTAACTCATTGTTATATTAATAATATAACAATGAGTTAAAATTTATTTTAAAAAAATATATACAATATATAATATTATGTATATTTTTATATAAACAATAAATTTTCTAAATTAATAAAAGCAATTGTATTGTGAAACAAATTGTATCAAATATATATAAAGAATCTTTGAATAATTTTATATATTCATTTTACACATTAACTATTTAATAATAAATAATTATTATTTTTAAGAAATTGTTTTCCAATTTAGTCTTATTTATGTTAAGGTTTCTCGTGTATTAAAATGTTTATTGGCACAATATAGTAAATAAAATACTTATTATAATGTATATATTCAGTTAAAATACCATAATAAATAAAGTTTACTCTCTTTATTGTGCCAATAAACATTTTAAACTATATTGTTCAACTAACAAGTTGTTGTAAGTACAACACCATTTTTTACAAAATATACAGTTTATAAATTACATTGACATAATAAATTATTTGTTGCTATCATTATCTAGATCATCATTAGTTACACTACATGTTGTAATTGTCACGACTGTAGTGTTTGACGGTTATTTTATTTAGCTAGTTTTATTTTTGGGCATGTTAAATAAGTTGAATGGATTTTCAAAATTCGTAATGCCAACGGTTAATGGTTTTTGTTGACCACTGTCTTCCTTAATTGGCTCTATGTAATATTTGCCAAAGTCTTGCATTCTAAAATGATCATCGTATAATATTAATTTCAATTTATTTTATACTAACGATGAATAACAAAATTTGGGAATTCACTTCACAACATGGTTTATTGATTAATTATAGCGTTTAAACCTATACCTCGTTACAATACATTAATAAAATTATTTTGGCTTAATTTTGTCAATAAACCATGTGCTGGGTAAATTCCCAAATTTTGGTAATGATCGCTAGTTTATAATAATTTAAGTTTACTTTTTTCTAAATGCATCAAAATTTAATAGGCTAGTTGTGTTGCCAGACTGTTTAGTTGTAAATTGTCGTTTCACTTGGGTTTTAGAAGACTCGAAAACATCTGACATGTTCAATTGTTTAATGCGCATTTGTTTTGTTGCTTCTTGGTTATTTAAAAAAAATTAAAAAAAAGATTATAACAAGACTATTTTTAATTATAACTTACTCCGCGCATCTCCTAATATATCATCTGTATCATCATTAGACAATATATTAATATTGGTAATATTTAATTCGCTCGGAGTAGTATCTTTATACTTCTTATACGTTGTGGTTGTGGACTGCTTTACAATAGTCTTAATTGACACACTCTTGTCTGACAATATTTTATTAACTACACTCTGGTTATATCCGTTACCACCATGATCAACTAACTTTAGCATTTGGTTACCGCAATAACCAGCAGTGTCATTACAATTACTGTTAAATGTGTAAACTTTAACTAGTTGATTACTTTCACCATTAATATTACCACTATGGGTATAGTTAGCAGCGGGTTTAACATGAATATTATGGCTACTGTTTAGGCCATAGAGCGCGCCAATTGGGGTGACGTTTGCAGCGATAGGGGTTGCGCTACAATTGGCAACAGTATTAGCGGCACCAGAATCAATAGGACCAGCATGGTGATTAGCACTAGTTGTAGTGCCAATACCAGAAGCGATACGATACAAATTGGTACCGTTATTAAGTGCCACATTTTGACCAGGACTGATCTCGGATAGGGTGCCCGTGTATGCGATAGTAGCGCTGGCGATGGATATCGGCTCTGTTATCTGAATATTGGTGAGAGAGTAACCGGTTGTATGATTTGTCGTCGCAGTGGTGGTGGTGTTGTCGATGGTAGCAATACTCGTGGAAATATTAGATGTTGGTGGTGTTTCTACATCGGTGGGCGTATCACTTTGTGTGAGGTTTGTCGCGTATAAGGGGTTTAATATTTCTAAGGCGGATAACAAATCTATCGTGGGTAATTTGTCGGACCGCGTTGAGTGGTTCATAAAGGTTATATTGTCTATTCTATTATTTGTAGTGATTATGGGAATAGTATTAAATGATGTATTTGTTTGG
>CAJPIZ010001558.1:0-16234 GCA_905368565.1 Medioppia subpectinata | reverse complement strand
AACAAAAACTTACCAAGGCTTACCAAGGTATAACTATTTTAAGTCATACATAAATAACGTAAACAAAAAGTTGTATTTAAATGAAAAATTATTTATTTAATAAATTAAAATAAGTGAGAATAATGAAGAAACATAAGAATAATAGTGTAATTAATATTTGAATGTAATTATTTTGAAAAACAATGATTATTATAGAATGAGTTAATTAAGTTTAAATACAATTAATCAATATATTTTGAAAAATCTGCTGAATCTTTAAGATACATAGCCATAAGTTTAACCTTTTGTTGAGCACAGACACCATCAACTTTGTGATCATGTCGATCACATGTGAAATGATTACAATAATAATTAACGAGTGAACGATATGACGGAGTATTCACTTCAACAAATGGTATGTCCAATTCTTTAAGTATTGTAGCTAATTGTGGATTCCTTATTCCGATGACACAGTCTTCTGATTGACGATATCTTTTCCACAACAATACTATAAATACTTTAAGTTTATAGTAAGGAATGCTTTCTTCAGGCGCATCATACGGAAGGCCCGTGTGATTTGTTCTGATGTACTCATTAGTGATTTTATCCTTAGTACTTAAAGAACTCAGTTCGAATGGAAGCTCCACATCCCAGCTATTTGTGTGGCCAGAATTTATTACAACTGCAGCTAATTCTCTTGGAATGAATGCTGAATTGGCCCAAAAGCCTTGAGCATCAAAAATTGCACAAATATTTGACATATTTGATGTTTTAAATATTAAGTTTGCGAAATCCTTTTAATAACATTTGTTAATAAATCACTTATTTCATCATTTATTGTAAATAATTGAGAATTAAACAATTTTTGAATTTGAAATAATCCAATATCAAGTAATTTTAAAAACACATACAATACAAAATTGTCCACAATTTGCTGAATTAATGCTTTGTATGATTTGTTGGTTATACATCCAACCATTAGGACAATTGTTGTCTAAAAAAGATACAAATTCTTCTTTTATAGGATATAGCCCATATGAATCAAAATATACTCCAAATTTTTCTTTTGAAATATGAACTGCAACCCAGTGTTCTCCAGTGTTAGTTGATGGATGTGTATTCATTATCAATAATGTAGGATAAGTTTTAATTTTGGGTAATTGATCTAGTGCAAAAGCTCCTATATAATACGTAACCCTTTTTAAAATAGTATTTATTTCAATTGTATTCATTATTAAAATTGATCAATTGTAGCATTTCTTTTTTCATCAATTTCAAGAAGTTTGTCAAATTCACAAAATATTAGGACAGTTATTGTTTCATTAATTGGCTTTTCAAAACGAAGAGCCAACCTTAGAGAGCCGAATTTAATTTGATTCAAATGACCAACAGACCCACAACCGTTACTCAAATCTGGGGCAAAATTTAAACTATAAATAGTGTTTCCTTTGTTGAAATTGTCGCGATTAATATTGAATGTTGAATCACAATCAATCATGTCTAGAGATTCATACAAATTGTACAATTCTCTTTGATAGATTTTATTAGTAAAATTTGGAGTGAATCCATTTTGTGGGTATTGTTCACCATCCAAATATACAATTAAATTTGAAAGATTGTAATGCTTAAAATTAAATGGGTTTAAAGTATAATCACCACAATAAGAATCATTATTTGTTAAGCATATAAATATTCGTCGAGGTAGTTGACCGCTGTGAATGTTATCTATTGAGATATCATTTGTTCCTTTCAAAAGTGTGAAGGTTTTAACTTTATTTACAGTTAATAAATATCTTGCAGGAGCAATTTTAAGAGCTGCATTATGAGCATCAACGACCATTTTATTCACCTTTGATCGATGAACGATTATAGAGGCTCCCATTAATTCAACTTCAGGTTTATGTGTTGTTGACATTAAATAAAACTTTGGTTCATTAAATAACAGACGAATGGAGAGTTTACATCCACCAAGAAGACTTCTCTCTTGAAATGTTAAATCTGTATGCAAACGGCCAATTAAATCCAATTCATTATATTTTTCTAAATATTTAGTATTTTCTGTCACAATTAAATCTTCTTTAAAATCTTCATCATTATACCACAGGGCAGTAGACAAATGACTATTTTTCATATCTTTACTGAATCCAAAGAATGCTTCAAAATATGCTTTGTAAGCATATGTAGGTGATGATGTAGTTATTTGTTTATCACCAATGAATATATCAACTTGTTTTATCATTGAGTGAAGTAAATAATTGACTGGACATATTGTCTCAAACTCTTTGTCGTCTGCGATCGTAGCACATTTCTTAAGTTTTATTTTCATAGATAGTGTTAATTTTTCAAAGTCAATATATTCATCAACAGCTGTTTGAATATCAAATTGGATAGAGGAATTTGCATCGACAGCTGAAATGGGGCGATGTTCTGTTATGATGTCTTTATCTATCATATTTTGTGTTGGAGGAATCCCAAACAAATCAAGTTTTGATAGCGGTGCATTTGAAGACATTTCATGTATCATTGTCTGCATTCTTAATTCCAAATTTTTGTAGGTATAGTGTTAGATAGTTTTTTCTCAATTGCTTTGATTTTAGATATCTTACTTTTAGGTTTTTTTCTTTTAATTACTTTTCTCTTTCCTTCACCTTTTAATTTTTTAGCAAAGCTGATACCATCATTGGCTAATTCTTTACCTGTTTCTATAAATCGACGCTTAAGTGTTTCTTTAATACTTTTATTATCATTGACTATATCTGAAGCAATATTTGCTCCTGTTGTTAATAGTTTTGGTCCTAAAAATCTTATCAATGGATATATAGCTTTTGATAGAACTCTACCAAAAAATCCATGACCTCTTTGAAATTTAACTCCTTGAAAACCAGCAATACCACTCCCAGCTTGCTGAGCCTAATATTCCATGTATGGATTATTCATCGTTTCTTGAAATGCAACTTTATTCGTGTTCTACCGTATAAAAAGGGTATACGTGTGTTTGTATCGTCTTTGATATCGATTTCGATAATTTCAATGTCGTTGTATAATACGTGTACGTAATGAGGATTTGAATACGTTCTAACTATTTGATCTCCAAAAATATTAGAATTTGGTACTTCAACAGCTCGTAATAATGGAGCTCTAATATCACCTATATATTGAGGTTCAATAATGTTTGTATAAATATACAAATTACGATAATCTAATTTTGAATCCGGAGGACTTATGCCTTCAATTTCTTTTAATAAATTATATTTTGGATTTATAAATAGATATTCTTGAAACCCTAATATTTTTGATAAATTTTTACTTAAATAAGGCAAAATCGCATTACCTTTTGCATCATATCCAGGAATAATTGACAACAGTTTTGTCGTATTATCGAAATAAAATTGAGGAGTTTTAATAATATTTGTAATATTGTGTGACAAAAATTGTTTTTCAATTTCTTTACACAATGTTTTAACCGATTCATAATAACCTTGGTTAATTTTAAACACATTTCCTGGTTTATAATTACCATTAAAATTGTTCAAATATACTTCTGTAGCAAGTGATACGTATTCATCACTAAGCAAATTTTTCCAGCTGTAAGTATATGATATTTCAACTAAAGCAACATCCCAATAACCAGACAATGGTTGATGAAATGCTATTTTATTTTTAAAATTTGCAACAGTATTATCATTGAAACATTTAGAATTGCTTTGGAGTTCTATATAAAATGAATTGGAGTTCATTTTGACGATTGAAAATTAAGTAAATCTTCTTCAGATACCCAGGAATTATGTTTTGATGAGTAGTTTAACCATTTGACTATAAATCCTTTTGTACCATTTCGTGATTCTCTTTTAATAACTTTTTCAACCCTATATAAATTTTCTTTAATTTTTTGAATTTCTTCAGGATAAACTCTTTCAGGAATAATGTTACCATCAATATCTTTGATTTTATATAAAGGTTTATGAAAGCCAGCAGGTGTTGCAAAAATTGTATACAGTTCATCAGTCCATTTTGGATAATAACTTTTATCCATTGATTGTAAGACATATTTTCTTCTAACAGTATCCCCAATAGATAATTTGGGTTTAATAGTTGAATTAAATAAATAATCATTAGGTGTATTGTGATTATATATATTTTTGAAAATAATTGACTTGTTTTCATCATTAACTTCTGCTGGTTTTGCTTTTATAGTGCGATGATAACTGTTATTATAGCCATTAATTAAATTCTGTAGTACATCAACATACCGCTTAGTACCTGTATATGTAAAATATTTAAACATTTTGTTTTTCAATGTTCTGTTGAATCGTTCAACAATAGCACACTTAAATTGAGTGTTATATGTTGTGAAGAAATGAATATTGTTGTTCTTTAAATAATCTTGTACAATACTATTTAAAAACTCTTTACCTCTATCTGTTTGTAATTTAAAAGGTTTTTGTTTTTCAAATATTTTTTGTAATGCATTTTTAACCTCTTTACCAGTTTTATTCTTGATTGTTTCAGCAATAGCTAATTTACTGAAACAATCGATTACAGTTAATATATATTTATGTCCACTATTTTGTCTAGAATAGTTTTTCCAGTCCACTAAATCAGCTTGAAATTGTTCATTAGAATTGCATACAAATATTTTTTCTCTACTAAAATTTTTACGAGCATCTTTATGCAATGTATATGTCAGTTCACCAGACAACCACCTTTTCACATGATTTAATTTAATTGAATTATCAACTTTTTTTGCTTCAACATATAATTTATTCACACCTCCAAACGATGATGAGTGTTGTGTATCATAATATATTCTTTTTAGAATCGTATTAAACTTCGTCGGAATCATTATCCCAATTAAATTTTCGACGTTTATTTGATGTATCACTTTCAATATTTTTTCTTTTATTACTGGTATTGATAGTATTAACATCAGTGTCAATATTGTCTAAATGTTTAATTTTCTTTGGGGTTTCTTCATTGTGTGAATAACTATTTTGTCGTTTTAATTGATTTGTTTGAATAGGATGATTAGATTCACTTATTCTCTTATTAATTTCAGGAATTGATAACGGTGTTTCAATAGTTGGTGAATATTGATGATTTACAGGTTTATATTTTTTGATATTGTTGTACAAGTCCATTAATTTAACTTTTATTTTTTCATTAATAATTAAGTTTGGCTCAATATTTGATCGATATAATAGTTGAATAAATTCATTTTCTCCGACTAATAGTCTATCATTTGCCAAACAATAATTAAATAATTGAATTATATCTGTATTTTCTATTGGAATTCCATTTTCATTAATAATATTGAAATTATCATTAAAACCATTATTTAATGCTAATTTTAAACCAATTATTATTAGTTTTTGATTTTTATTCATATCATTATATAATAAAGAATTTGAACATTTCTTTACTAAAATAAGTCATCATTTAAATATAAGTGTAATATTCATCACTCAAAACCTGTTTCAAAAAGGAAATCAAATGAGAAATATTTCACTTAATTGTCATTATTTTATTATAATGAAAAGTCCTCGAGCAAAAGCACAGCTGAGTTATTTTGCGAGAGAAGCATTTCCTGGAAAGACAAAGTATTTATTAGAAGCTTTTAGTAGAAATAGTAGAGTCTACATTGACAATATGCTTATTCCTACATGGTTAATGGCCAAAAGGCAGCGCTTGACCCTGTTTAAAAATCTAGTGGTGATTTTATCCCTCACATGATTAATAAATTATGACCACTATTAATGATGTGCAATACGTTTTAATGCAGTTAATTGTTATATTTTTGTCTAATACATGGTTGTGGTTGTAAACCACAAATTCTAACAAACATACGAATTATTAAATAAGTGTTAATTAAAACTGTAACTGTAATTAAGAAATTATGTTAAAATAATAACTTAAAAAGTAGTTTAAAATTGTTTGGTAAACATTTATACATAATGTAATTCATTATTTTGATGTTCTCACAAAATATTGTTTATACAGTATAAATCAAATTTGAAAATATATTTTTTAACTATTTGTTTTCTGAATTTACAATTATATTTATGTAATTATATTAATTAATAAATGATGCCCACATAATATTTAGGTGTCTAATTACTAAAAGATTTTTTTTACAATAATTCAATTAATTTGAATTGGAAATTTTATAGAATCAAAATTTTGCGCTAAATTGCAAATTAACAATTTCAGTAATTAAAATTAGTTCAGTTCCCCATCTTATAGTTAGTAACAGAATCAATATAAATTTAAAAATAAGTATTATGAAATATATAAATATTATAAATTCAGAGATACCTCATTCTAATAATAAATATTGGTGGCGACACTTGGCCATCATCTGGCTATTAAGCGGTTTAATAATAATCATGTACATTTATTTAACTCTTTTTTTAATCAAATCTGCATTTGTGACTATAAACCACGAATTTAACAAAACATACGGACTATTGAACAAATGTTTATTAAAACTATAAGTATAAATAAACCATAAGTTAAATCAAATGCATTTAAAAATATTCCTAAATAATTTGGACATGGTTCTACTCTTGATTACTTTTAACACAAAGTACACGTCATTTGCTCATAAGTTATGTAACCTAATAAATTATAAACAAATTAGTTATTTTTACTTGTTCAATTAAAACTGTAACTTTAAAAAAAACATAAAGTTTATATAATAACTTTAAGAATATTGTCTGTTTTATGGAAAATCAAGTAAAAAAGGTATACTATATAAAGCTAAAAATTTTAACATAACTAACGCAATGACAGCAAAACAATAAAATGACCATGATGCTAATAACTGGGCCCGGAACACGTGATGGCCTGATAGTGGTATTGTTGGCAATCATTTTCATTGTATTAAAAATTTAATGATAATCATACTTCAGTATTAGCAAATTATGACCACCGTGAATCATTTGCAATACGCGTTAATAAGTTAATTGTGATGTGTTTGTTTGTCTTATGGCTGTGTTTGTATATATACCACAAATTTAACAAAACACACGGATTATTAAATTAGTGTTAATTAAAACTGTAACTAAGAAATTATATTAAAATAATAACTTAAAAAGTAGTTCAAAATTGTTGGGTCAAAGTAATCACAATGAAATCTATTAACTTAATGATCATTTTAGTGTAAGAATATTTTATATTTATTGCTAGAATGTATAAACAAATTATTACTTTTAGTATTGTTTTCGCAGAACATAATTTTTATAGATAAATATTTGAAATATAGCAGATACCTAACATAACGCATTACAACAAAATTTGTTTTAATAATAAACTTCATTAATTTATTTCTAATTATCATATTAATCACAAATATTATTGTTCTATATTGTGGACCTTTGATATATTAATTAGTTGACATGTGTAATTGTTGTTTACTTACGTAAATATTAAATGAATATAAAATCAAGTATAAATTAAAACTACAAATAAATGCATTAATTAAAATTGTGTTTAACTATTATTTTATCATAATTTGCAATTTTATTTATGTAATTATATTAATTAATTGTTAATAAATTATATCCTATAATATTTAGATATTTAATAATACTAAAATAGGTTGACTTTAAAATTTTATAAAATCTATATTTTGCACTAAATTGCTAACTTAACAATTTAAGTAATTATAATTAGTTCAGTTCTCCCATTTATGGGAAATAACAGAATCAATGTAAATTTAATCATAAATATTATGAAATATATAAATACTGTAAATTGAGAGTTAACTGACTTTGATAATAAATTTAGGTTCAAAAAACTCATCTGGGAAATAATCGGTTCAATAATAATCCTGGACTTTTTTTGACACTTTTAATCAAGTTAGAATTTGTGACTATAAACCAAGAATTTAACAAGACTAACCGACTATTAAACAAATGATTATTAAAACTGTAACTATAAATAAAACCTTAAGTTAAATCAATGCATTTAAAAATATTGATAAATTTGTTGGTTGTCGTTATTCAAAATTACTTTTAACACACATTATACTACTATAAGTATTTAGTGATACTTCAATGTATAACATTAGTACATTGGCTGTTTAAACTGATATACTGATTATAAACAAATTTGTTATTTTTACTTGTTTTATTAAAACTGTAATATTAAATAAAACATTAAGTTTTTATAATAACTTTAAGAATATTGCCTGTTTTATGGGATGTTTAGGGATTATTTATTTAAGCTAAAAATTTTGACATAACTAGCGCCATAAATCCAAAACAATAAAATGACCATGATGCTAATGACGGGGCCCCGGAACATGTGATGGCGTGATAGTGGTATTCTTCGCAATCATTTTCATTGTATTGATGAACATTTTTCCATACATTCTCCTCGAGAGCTCTTTTCTCTACTGACGTACACTTTGCCTGAAATTAAATGCAATTAAAATTAAAAATAAATAATTAAAAAACTAGAATAATATTATTTTAAATACAGATTAAAATAAACTAGCACAAAGTAAGCAACAGAAGGGCGTGGTCATATAAAAAAAATACACATATCTATTGTGTTAACTATGATTACACTTACCTTTGCCTCCCGTTTGGCGCAATCCTGTGCTGTCCATATGTAACAACACATTTCCCGCCGGTTATCCTCGTTGTACTGCTGGCCACTCTCCCGCATACACCTGACCACATCATGGCGAATTTTCTCCCTACATTGATGAGCTAGGTGATGGCCAAAATGCAGCGCTTGACCCTGTTTAAAAATCTGGTTATGATCATAACCCGCACTGTATGTACATATTATGACCACGATGAATAATTTGCAAATAATCATCATGTTGATTGACATTTTGATTACCAAAACAATTCAAAACATAACACTTGAAATGAAGGTAAAATTTTTAGTTTTCATTAATATGTATTGTTTTATTACAAAACTTTGTTTAATGCTATTGTAATCTCCATTTCTCGGTATATGTGTTTACGACAATAAAGTTTACACTTTGTAGTTGTAATTCATTATCATTACTATTAGTGATTATCGGTAGCTCATGGTTGTTTAATTCTGTGTATTAATATATGTCAGATAAATAACAGGGGCATTTTATTCTGGCCCCTCCAATAGTATAAAGTAGATATATCTCAATTCTGTATGTAGCCTGCACATGTAAGCTCTTAGATAATAAAACTTACTTACTTTTACGTACAATATGTTTGCAGAATACGCGACAATTAATTTATATTATTTATTACACGTTTATAGTTATGCCTTACAATAGGTTTAATTAAAAATGTTAGTGAAGTGAATAAATAAAAATAAACTCAAGTGAATATCAACTTATATGAGTTTGATTTATTCAATGTTCAATATGTTTATTATTAATGATTTATTATTGAATACTCAAATGATATTAAAGTATTTAGAAAAAACTCTATAATATAAATCTTTGTAATTTTGAGCAATTAACACAAATATATTTAAATAATTTTTATACAGATATTCAAATTTAAATAACAATTATTTAAAAATGTTTTATATATTATTTAATTAGCAATATTCGTTGATGATGACCTAAAAAATTAATAAGCAACTATAATAGTAAATACAATACCATCAAATTGTTAATTTATGATTAGAGAAAGCAAAATTTTAAATCCAAATATAATAGTTTTATTTACCATGATATATTAATAAATATCACAACAGAATATGTTTTAGTAGTTATTGCTTCATAATTACAGTCTATTAAATAAAATTTATTAAGTGATTTTGAAATATAAATAAATTTTATTCTACATTGTATGTGTTTTATAATGTTTCCTTTAAATTCCATTTACAATTTTAAACAAAGCATTTTTAGCGAGGTAAAAATTAACGACTAATGCAATTAACTAATATATTATTAACCATCATAATAGCTAAATATTGTTTTAATAATTTAATATCTAGCTAGTTGTTTATTAACTAAAGTACAATTTTAATTGACATTTAAAATTGTACTTTAGCTAGGTACTATATGGACTTTAGGTATTATATTACATTACAATTAGGTTATGCAGTCATTGTCTTATACGTAATAAGCATAAATATACTTTTAGCAAATTTTTAATGCAATAAAATAATTGTTTTTAATGTGCAAAACAGTGGCACTAATGCTATTGTGTTATGAGATTATAATAATTAAGGATAAGATTTAATTGTTTGTAAATCACTTGAAAATAAATACTATAAGCTTAATAACATCACAAGTATTTAATTATTAGCGACTCATATAAAACATACTTTTATAAATTTAGCCCCTTTGTAATACAATATTAAATAAATCATAGGTAAAAATAATTAATAAAACACCAACATTCATTTATAATTTCAAGTTTTTGTGGATGGCTAATTAAAATTTTTTTATGGTACTTAACACTAATTAATAAAATAATCTTATTTAATGTCAAAAGTCCAGTTAGTAAATATAATATCTACTATTGTGATACAAATTGCTTTATAATTAGTCATTTAAACCAATAATTATTGCAAAATTATCGCGACTATATAGAAATAAGTTGAATCTTGCACCCCTAAAAATCAATGTGATCCTGATTTAAATGCGATAAAACTAATTTTTACCAGGTATAAATATAGCTCCACAAATAAATTTAGTTTATTCGCTAATGTTTAATTTACTCATATTAAACAATATTCTTATATCATAGTTATACTGTGTTTTCTGAGAAAAAAATGATCTATATCAAAATATGCTTGTTGTTTGTGCTGGCTCACTATGCTCTAGGAGATGCTGTTGACGATTTGAACAATGATGATTGTTTTACGCAACTTGCACCGGATAGCTTTACCTGCACCAAAGGTAAAGTGCCCGACTTTGATGGTACTAAACTACAGACAGATTGTGGTATTGCGGACATTGAAATTAGGTGTTGCGCGTTGGCTGTGTTCTACGATTGTATGATCACAAGTCCCAAGGTAAATTTTGTGATTCATATAGTGTATATAATGTTGCTATTTTTGCCATATTAATTTGCTCTGTTAATTTACCAAATTAATGGTGTTATTTTAACAATATGGTACAATGATGATAGTTTTTTATGTTTGATTAATTGGATATTTTTAATTTAAATGCAGAAACAAGAAGATAAATGCAGACCAAATGAGGATGTGAAACCTTTTGATAATATGAAAACTAAACTGGATAGTTTGAAAAAAGACCTTGATGCGGACATGTGCAAATTATACAAATATAAACCCGGACTAGATAAATGCGTAAAAACAATACAAACTACCACACCATCATCATCATCGTTGATTCAGAATTCATTATTTACAATGATTTTTGTATTTGTAGCTAGATTAACTGTTCAAAACTAATAGTGTAACGTTAGTTAACAAAAACATCAAGTTATTTTTTAAAATAAAAATTATAGAATAAATATTGTTTTTATTTATTATTTTATTTGTAGAGTCACTAACATATATTTATACACATTAGTGTTTAAAAAATTAGTATTTAAATAAATAATATTAACAGTGTTTACAAATTTTAAGTCAAGTGAATTGTTTTTAAATTGTTTGTAATTTTCTTATTTGTAGGTAAATTATTTATGTGATATTATTAAAATGTTTACAAAACATTATGTTATCTTTAAAATGATAAATGTAGATTAAATTTTGTATTTTGCTATTTTCCCCAAATTTATTACAAGATAAATAGCACTAGGCGTAATTTATATCTGGCATTAATTTTAACTTTTTGATAAACAAATTTAATAAAAATGCATATCAAATAATCGATAGCATAAAACGATGTGATTTATTTAAAATATTAATAAATAATAAATTATTAAAAATTTAAATGTGTATTCAAAGTAAATTATAACTTTAACACATGTTGAAACAGACTGTAACCTATCTTGTAATTTAATAAATTTATGTATTTAGTAATGATTGATTTTTTAATATGGAACGTTTACCTATAGCGCTTTGATGCCTATTACCTAATAATAATATTTAATTTGCTTAATTTATTACTTAATTTTTACATTTAATGTATGATAATTATAAACTTTTATAGAAATGTTTGTACATAAAAGAATATGTTTTATAAAAATATTATGAAATAAAGTAAAATATTTATAGATAATTAAAATAAATTATTAAAAACTGATTAAATAAAAACAATATAAAATGTTATGAAACACAAATCCTTAAACATAAATGTACGTTAAGTCAAACACTATTACAATTATTAAAATAACACTACGGTAAAAAACTACTAAAATTATCACATTGTTTAATTTAAACTAAATCAATATTTCATTAACTTTGGTCAACACTTTCCTCAACATTAGGTTCACTAATCGTCGACCCATTTCTTATACAACAACAAAAAATTTTAGTCTTAAAAAATTGTCTAAATTTGTCCGGATTTTCACTATAAGTCTTATTAATGGCAATAATGACTATCGAAACAGTTATAAGCGCCGCCCCGAGCAGTGATGTCCAGGCTATGGGCTCCACAAAAATAGCCACTTCCCAGATAAAGGCCAACACTATATTAAAACTTCTGGTTACAGATATAGGGCCCGGACTCTCGTACTGAAAGGCCATTGTCTGAAACATCTGATTGACAACACCGGCCGCCCCGATGGCCACCAACAGTGACCACGTGTACAGATCGCGGGGCAGTACCCACCGGTCCAGGAATGGTAGCACACAATTGCCAATCACTACCACCGCTATTGAATACCACATGACTATTACAGGAACGGGTGTTGACTTGAGTTTGCGTAGATTTATGAGCGAATAGGCCGACGTGATGGCCGCCCCTATGGACAGAGCTATGCCTATTAGCCGGTGCTCGTAGTGGTGTTTGTGGTGATGTTTGTTGTGGCCAAATAGAAACTCGGGCCGGCATATGATGAATACCCCGATGATTGTGATCGTACCGGTGGTCACGTGTACAACAGTTATGCGCTCTTTGAGTATAAAGTAGGCAAAAATGGTGACGAATACCGGCGATGACATGTATAGAGTCATGGCGTCCGACAGTGGCATTAGCCTGAATGCCATGTATAGGGTGACCAACGACGCCGTACCCGATACACACCGCAGGAACAGATCTAAACGACTTCCCGGTGGACCAAAAAATGGGTACCTTTTGGCAATTGTTATGATGAAGTATGGGATGAATTGAAACACGCATCTAGATTTTATAATGTAAAAATTAATAAATTAATGTGACTGGTAAGAATTTTATTTTTAAAAGAGATAACTTACCTAAATATAAGTATTTCAACGGCAGGTAAATGTTTTAATAATTTAACAATAAGTGACGCCACAGAAAACATTGTAACTCCTATTTATACAAATTGATAATATTTATTTATATTTGATCAAATCAAATCAGACCATAATCAAATAATACCTAATAGAGCGCATAGTATACCAAACGCCGGTACCTTTTCAGGTATGGATGCTATAAACCGGTGAATGGGATTCAGTGGTGGAGAACTGACCGCATTTCCCGGACTGTCATCACTGGCCTCCACATCAATAACTGGATCCGAGCTTTTTGTTATGTCATTCATTGTAATATTTTTATTAATAAAAGTATAAAATGTAATAAGATAAAAAACAATTAACAGTAGAATTGTGCATGATACAAATGTGTGCTCACTTTAAATAGTTGTACGGTATCTCTCGTGCCATCACTTTGTTATTGAGTTATAACATGTATGTTGTTTGATAATAATTAAACTTATATCTCGGTCTGGATTAATCTTCCCACTTTTCAAACTGTTATGCAGTATACCTAGGGGGAAAATTATTGGAAAATTAATTGGCAATATTTTGAGTTTGCTGATAATACTGATTTATTTCTGAGAATTTTTGAATTTTTTACCAGGCCACATATTCGCATCCAGTTTGAACTGCACTGTTTATCATTGTAATATAAATTAAATAGATTAATATAAATATAATAACATGCTTTATTATTATGGATTTTATTATACCGTTGTTTATAATATAATCATTAAATCCACATGGTTTAACAGCGTTGACCATGTCAAAATACTGTTTTGTTTATAAATAATAAAAATAATATCTAATATATAAATAAATCTTAAAACAATAACTTATGAGTCAATATACCATGTTTTAGGACTCATGTTTTTTGATCAAGATAAAATGTACCAATATTTATAGAGATATTAATAAATAGAGATAAAAATTAATAAATTATTACTTATACCTTAATCAATTAATAATGTACTATTATTATTATATTTTGCACAATGACAATAGAAATTTAA
The DNA here is from genome assembly GCA_905368565.1 of Medioppia subpectinata. NCBI lineage: Eukaryota > Metazoa > Arthropoda > Arachnida > Sarcoptiformes > Oppiidae > Medioppia > Medioppia subpectinata. The sequence continues at coordinate 1,940 of CAJPIZ010001558.1, read as the reverse complement.
CTTTATATCACAAGACATTATTATAACATTTGATTAAAAGTATGTTTCATTATTATGTTGTAAACTGTTTACTAGTAATATAACGTCATTACCACGATTTGTATTACACTAAATTACAGTAATATTTACTTTTACCTATTTATTAATAAACGACTTTGGAATGTATAAATATTTTTAATAAGCATAAAACACATTGATAGAAATATTAGCCATAAAATTATTAGTAAACATGTTAATTATTATTGATTACTTTACAATTATTATATAGTCAAAATAAATGACTAATTATTTTAAATTGTTTAAAAATCTATTTCATTTATAAGATTTATTGTTTGATGTTAACAGTTGAAAAATAAATATACAAAAGTATATTATATTAACTGATTAAATATAATGATAACAAATAAACACAACTACATAGCAGGTAGTTAACATTGGTTGCTAACATTGTTACTTATTGTAATTAATAAAGTTGTGTAATAGTAGAGGTGTATGAGGGGATGATAATATAAGTTACATTATAAGATAATAGCTTATACATTTATAATATTATTAATATAACTTTAATTTAAAATTTAATGCTTTTAATCAGGGTAAACAGTATTGTAGCTTTATATATAAAACATGTGTGGTTGCCTTATTTATGTTGCATACTGTAAATCAATCAATGTATTATTATTCGTTTATATAATGATAATTATTTAATTTATAATGGGAATGGTCATATACAGCATAATATTATTATTTTAATAAAATTTCTCTTAATATGCTTAAATATTTTAAATTATTAAGTTAAATACTCTAAACTAATTTTTATAATATTGTAAAACAATGATTCATAAAATATAACAATTATTGTAATTATTGAATAACTGGCTAAAAATGTGTTAAGTGATGCTTTTACTTCAAATCATAAATATAGATTATTAGAAATAATTTAAATTTTAATAAATAAAATTGCTTTACAAACTGTATTTTTTGCATTTATATATCAAATGTTGAATCATGATTTTAATTAATATGTATTTAATGAGCGAGAAATAATTATAATATCATTATAATGAAAATCACATGATTTGTTACATCAATGCGGCCTTTCCATCTGATCTCGCAACATTATCAGTACATTATTTATTTTACTGAATTGGTCATTTAGTAAAATATTATTTACCATTTATTAGATAATATTATTAGAATAATATTGTTTAATTAAACTGCACTACACTTATATTAAAGTATTTAGTTGTATTGTATTACTGAAATAACTACCTAAGTCAATTGTAATATATTTATATTTTTAAGATTCACAGAAAATAGATGGTCTAGTTACATATGAATTATAATTGTTTTTAAATGATTAATTAAAAATGCAGTAATAATTTTCTCAAAAACATGATTTAATGTTTATTACTTTAGTGCATTTAATGTAATAATTATGGTAATTATAATTGAAACCCCTAAATCGTAATATTGATTACAATAATTATATAATAGCACCTGTACAGAAAATATAATAATGTTTAGATAATACTGCATAATAATTTAATAATTATAAATTATATATTAACTAAAACATATGGTAGTTATATTTTTGCCCATGAACAAATACACTAATAAAGCTATTGTGTTCAATTTCAAATACAGTAAAAATTAACCAGATAAAATACAACTAAAGATAATTTTCTTTTAAACACAATTCAAAATTTGCTAAATTTTTATCTGGTTAAATTTTATTTATAAAGTTTGTTAAATGGCTCAAAGTAATTTTTAAAATAAAACCTAGTAAGTGTAAGAGACAATTTTTATCAATAAATGTTGCCATATGTCAATTTTATAGAAAATGCAAGTACAAATGATATAGTTACATGCATAGCAACACTATCTTTAAATAAGAAATAAATTTAGAGAGAGAGAGAGAGAGAGAGAGAGAGAGAGAGAGA
>CAJPIZ010001557.1:1991-16234 GCA_905368565.1 Medioppia subpectinata | reverse complement strand
GATGGGCGCTGGATTTCAGCGGTTTGTGAGTGGCGCTACTTTTTAGCGGTTGTGAATGAAAAACTCTATTATTTGGGGCGAACGACTGGAATGATGGGTGTATTGCTGGTCAACTTTCGAGTGGAATAGACAGTGAAAAGCCGGTAGAACTTTGTGGTCAATGCTATTGCAGACACACGCAGAGTAGCAGAATACGTGTCAATGCTTGGGAACAGACTCGCGTTTGAAAATAGTGAGTGAGAGTGAGTGAATGAAAGTGACAGCGTTTTGTGCTTTTGAATGGTTTTTATTGAAATGAACTGAACTTTATTGCATGATTGGACTGAACTGAGTTTAGAGTGAAAATATACATCATGTCTCAAAAGAGAACATATTTTGGTGTGTGAGTTGCTATGGTTTTTGGGTGACAATTTGTGGGTGAATGGGTGGTGTGTGGCGCGAGATTTTGGTGGCAAAATGTGTGTTATGTTTTACATATTTTAGTTATGAATGTAATTATAAATACAATTACAATTAAATATGGTTATAATATAAAAAACATAGTTATTTGATTTAGTTGTATTGAATGATGAAATGTGGTGAAAGTGGTGTTGTTCTTGGGAAGTGATGCCTGAGGCGAGTCATAAAAGGGTGAGTTTGAGTTGCAAATGTGGGTCAAATGCTAATTGAATCAATGTGTGTGTGCTTTGCAGTGCTTGAGTGTGTTTTTTCTGGGAATTGAGTGGAACTGTGGTGAGATATTGTCTTGTCTTTGCTGTGGATCTGCTTGTGGTGATGTCTTAGGGTGGGTGATGTCAATAATCGTCACAAATGTTTCCAAAAGCATAGGTAGATTGACCATTAGTACTCATAGTAACGATTTCGGGTAGTATTATCGCATCACCTTGATTTGACAACACGTATGTCCACATTAGACAGACCGGCACCGGACACGTGGTCACTATGATTGGCTAAAATGTAATATGATAAAAAATTATTAGAAAAATACTCGCATTTTACATATACAATGTAAAATGTTACAATTATAAAATAAAACCGGATTGTTAACACACCAATGTGAACCTTGTAGAAATAAAATTTTATGACTAAATATCTAGATATAAATAATAACAGTTTCTACTCGAAATAATGTTAAAAATAAAAATAATTAAAATGTTTGCAAAACTAAATAATATTTAGTATTGTTTATTAATTAAATGTATCATATTGTTTTAGCCACAATAAATCAAGCAACAATACAGCAATACAGCATTTGCATTTACAATAATTAAAATAAGCCAATTACCCCGAGTACGGCATATAAGCCTCGATTCTTACAGTGATTAGTAAACACTGATTACTACCCTCTGCTATCTACCGACAAATTCTAACTTTCTCACACACTTTACATATAAACACCCAATAAATTTTATTATCATTGGCACAAATGTGTATTTTACCCATAAGTTTAGGGTATAACTTGCGACAAATTCCGCATATTCCTGGTCCCCGTTCAGACAAATACTGGCCGCACGGATCGGAATAAAATAATTAAATTTTTCTTTTACCTAAATATTTTTTTTATAAAAAATTTCTTATAAAATGCTTATCATCTTCAGGTAAATTTATATCCGGGAAATACTTAATTACAACAATATTAAATTGAAATGTACAAATGTTTAGTAAATAGTTATAATTTGCAAGTTAGTTGTTTGTCATATTCTACATATGCTGTGTCACAATCTACGCAAACTATGATTGTAATATTCAACGTAAATAAATTTAAATAACCTTGCTTAAAACTATATAAATCAACGCATATCTATTAAAACATTTAATCATATTTGCCTTGTAAACCTATTTAAGACTAAAATACAATTAACCGGTAAATACTAATTTTTGAGTGAATTTTATTAATAATGGTAAATATTTTATTAGATCCATACAAATAATGACCATGATAAACAAATGGATGATGGTAGCATTAATAATCGTAGCAATTATGAGTGTTATGTTAATTGATGGGACAGTTGGCCAGTGCCGCGAACCTGAACCACGCGAATGTGACGATAAATAAATATAATGAAATACACCCTGTTTATAATTACTTATGTAAGTTTACTATACAACCGTAAATAAAATAAATTGTTGAACATAAATTATATTTTAAATAATTAACTGTAGAAAATTTTTAAAATTAAATATAATAATTTATGTTTTAGTATAGACAACAATTTATACGTGACTTTAATGACTCTAACTGTTAATAAATCTGTCATTTAATTTTTAATTAATTTAATGTCATTTAATTAAAGCTAAATAATTTACATCAAAAATTTACAAAGATATTAAGAATAATTTAATCATTAATTTTATTTTTACAATTATCACCAGAATTATAATAATCATTGCTGTAATAATAACTACCATCACTATTTATCTTATCTACATTTATACGACACCTGCCGGTGGTGTTAGTCAGACATTGAAATTGTCTCTCAATGTGTCTCAGACTAGTCTCCAGTGGTAGGAGTCGTGTGAATAGCACTGTATTTAAATCATTTAGTTTAACGCCGTTATCCCTAACATCGGACCGGACTGTAGTTAACTCGACGGCCAATACACGCACGGCATCGGCCAAAGTCGACTGTCCACTCGCGTACCGGTCAATAGCCTGATGCAAATCATGCGATTGGTTCAGTTGACACCTGAACCGAGTGCGAGCCGACAGATACCGGAGCCGTACGATAAACCTGTAGGCATGCCTTTCACGACTGTTCATCATATAGTAAGTGACCGGACACTGACCCGCGATGGTTATCGTGATGCCCGATACGGGTCGGTCGGTGGCCAACCATCGCCAGTAGTATTGTATGAGTTGTGCCGCCGGTGCCCGGCGTTTGTTAAGCCGTTTGTGACGGTTTTGTTTTTCTACCTAGTGTTTTATGGAGGGGTGCAAAAAATAGTGATAGTGAGTTCGTCTATTTACTAATGGGATATTATATACTTTTAATGCGAGTCCAGTGCCCAGTATTCCGGCCGGTAATGCGAATATTGAAACGCCAACCAATATGCATAAGCAAGCTATAAACTTGCCCAAGGTGGTTTCTAATCAATTGCATTTCATAATTAGTAAGATTAATTTTTATATTAAGCCAATTATGTTGTTTTATGAGAAAATAATAAACTGTAATTTAAGCATAATTTATAAACATAATTACAGTACGAATGGCTAAGATATACAATTGGTGCAAGCTATAACAAAGCATATATTTTGGAATTATTTTAACACGTACTATAAAGTTGTTCATATAAAATATAGCACTATTTATTATGTTAGATAATAATGATAAATTATCATTGATTATGTAAAAAATAATTTAATAACAAAACCAAAATGTGTTAATACAATAACAAAAACGTCTCTAAAATACATAATTTACAAAAATAGAGATTTATTATAATTATGAGGCAGAGTTATAGATTGTAATAATAAATGTAATTTGTTTGAATTTAATTTATTATAGAAATCCTATTTTAAACTATTGGTAATAATGGAAATAGATAATAATTTTGTTATAAACATGTCAAAATATGTAAATTAAATTATTGTAGGTTCTAATCATTTGAGAGAGAAAAAATAATTAATTAAACTAAATAATTACATAAAACCGTTGGTTAAAAATAATAAATTTTAAAATAATTTAAGTTAAATTAATTTTTTATAAAATAGAAATTGTTTATAAAATAGAAATTGTCTATAAAATATACAATTATAAAATATTTATAAAGAGAAGTTACAAGCTGTAATCTATAATTTGGTACCATTTATTAAATCATATGTATTTAATAAAGTAATTTATTTTATAAAATATGGGTCGACAAAACATTCCCGATAACTTTTTACTAGTTAAATTAATTAAAAACTTAATACCTGGCACAGCATCTCCATAGCCAATCGTACTCATAGTAATCAACGTCCACCACATACTGGCCGGTAGGGTATTAAAGCTATCGTTCACATCCTTTTCTACCAAGTGCATTAAAAACGATACCAACAATAGTATTAACAATGCTATATAGAAAGTGATGGCCAGATGTAACCGTTGGTCCCATACGACCGACACAATCAACCTCCAGGTGCGGAACCGCGACTCAAACACCTGAAATATTTTCACACCCCTCAGGGCTATGCTTAGTATCTGTGCTTTGGACTGATAGTACAGTATAGACGCGGCCACTAATATGATGGTCAGATCCAGTATGGGATAGGGTGAGCACAGGTACCGGATTTTACCCCGCCATCCCCGGAAGTGTGTGTGTATGGAGCATGACCATAATCGTACAATAAATTCAGATGTTAGTAAAGTTAATAAAAATGAGTCCATGATGTATATGTACAAATCAATATCATCTGGGAATACAATACAAAGTAAACGTGTTTAAATTAATGTTTTAATAAAGTACCTTAACAAATATTTTAGGTTTTTAATAACAAAATTTTTTGACACAGGTTTATGTATATTTTAATAATTAGATAATTATCATAATATTATATTTACCATAAACAGTGTCATAGATGGTTAATCCGAGGCATAATAAAGCCATGAGGCATATTGACCACTGGTAGGCAATAGCGACACCAGATTTTGGCTCTTGGAAGAAATAATATATAGAGTGCTTTAATTTGAACAAATGTGTATAGGCCCCCATTATCACCATGCACAAATTTAATTATAATATTATTTAATAAATTTTAAATTTATTAATTGCATGTTAAACATATTTATATAATAATTATTACAATAATAATATTCCTGGTTGAAACTGTTATACAGTAAACTATTAAACCGAGATTATTTTAATAAATCAAAGGTTAACAATATAAGATGTTAATGACCAAACATAGTTTTGCGGTTTGTGATAAAAAGCACATTGTTGTTATAATAAACTACTTGGTATGTCAAAACGGATACCAAACCCTTTACGGTTTATTTTGAACTTATTGATTTTATATAACATTTACTACACATTTACACAAAAGGTATATAACTTTAGATAATATTTAAAATAGTATATTGGTGAAATACTAAATTATTACATTTTGCGACGAACTTGTATATAATGTCCGCATCATATGATAGAGACTTATAATGAAATGAAATCAATTTATTAATAATAACTTATTATTACAAATAAAAAGGTATTTTCCTAATCAGTTCGCTATGGCATGTATTGACAAATCATAACATGACATAACATTATTTTAATACCATGTCGATCGCATGTATGGGCACACTTGCCTGATATAAGACATTTTATCATTTTACTTACTTGTTAGGGAGGGGGCAGTATGGTACATTATCCCATACCTGTACACACATGATAGTTTTAAAGCAATACATGCTTAATACAAATAACCAATTAATTAATCATTTCTCTATTAATAGGCGACACTTATATTCAAAGCACACTATTATTGATAACGGTTTAAAACCCGTGGGAAATGTTTAGTAAAACATTTACTTTTACTACACTAGTTATACATTAAGTTTGTTTAATTGATTAGTGATTTATTTGTCTATAATTCATATCCTTTTGTGCTAAGCTGCAATATTTTTGTAATAATTTGTAACTTTGTTATAGAAAATAACTTTATATTTTTTTTTATTAGATCATGTTTTGAATTAATATATTGTATTATAATAATTATCAGATTATGTTATAATACATATAATTTCTATGACATAAACATCCGATTTTATTGTAAAACAAGTGTTGAATTTAATTAAACTTGAAATTATTGTTATATTTTATGTGATAATTTTACAAACTGTAAAATGCAAATTTCTATATAAATATATAGTATAAAATAGATAAAACTCAGTATATTAATGGATGTTGGGCCTCTAACTTTACATATTGTAATGAATAAATTCACACTACATTATTTGCCTATTATTTGCCTAATTTTATGCTATTTATTGCCGCCTATTATTCCTTATAATTAAATTACTTTTCTAAAACTTTTATTAATTAAGATTTCCCATATGTTAAAACTCTGAATCTACTGATAATTAAAATTGTATAACAGATTGGCTTTTACCCTCAAACCTATAACTTGTTTTCTAAATTCTTAAAAATGAATTGTTTTCTACTTTTAATTGTATTTTATGTGATTGTGTGCTAATAAATAAATATTTTATTGTTAATTAAGTCGGACAGAATACCACTAACACCACAATATAATTATTTTTATAATTTTAGTAAAATTAGTAATGAAACTAATTGTGAATCTTAATACTGTACACAAATAGACACATACAGATTCAAATAATTTATACGTTACAAACATCCGATTTTATTGTAAAAGTAGTGTTGAATTTAACTCTATTCACACCGTTACAGGATTTGCACCAGTTTACCTGATGTATGGCACCACCACTGAACCTGATCCGACTCCACTACCAGAAGCACGTATACTCGCCGTTACCCGAACTACAGTCGCCAAAGACAAGAAGAAAGCCGAATACGATGCGAAACACAAAGACATGATCTTCAATATTGGAGACACTGTTAAAAAGCGTGTACCTGACAACCACCCAAACAAGACAAAGCTAACCGCTAAATACACAGGACCGTACAAAGTGATGGAAAGACTACTGAATGACCTGACCTATCGTATTCAACTATTGGACTCAACCGGACCGCTGATAAACGCCCACGTTAATCAACTCGAGTCGTTTTATCTCCGCCCCGACCCTAATCTAACAACGGGGGAGTGTGATGAATAAATTCACACTACATTATTTGCCTATTATTTGCCTAATTTTATGCTATTTATTGCCGCCTATTATTCCTTATAATTAAATTACTTTTCTAAAACTTTTATTAATTAAGATTTCCCATATGTTAAAACTCTGAATCTACTGATAATTAAAATTGTATAACAGATTGGCTTTTACCCTCAAACCTATAACTTGTTTTCTAAATTCTTAAAAATGAATTGTTTTCTACTTTTAATTGTATTTTATGTGATTGTGTGCTAATAAATAAATATTTTATTGTTAATTAAGTCGGACAGAATACCACTAACACCACATTTGGCGCAATCGGCAGGATTCTGGCCAAAACTCTTCATTCGCAATAACTGCCACATCACCATTATAACAATTATACGGTAAGCAATTCCCGATCGCTGGCATAACGGACAGGCCCCACAACACACGTTCTGGCAAACGACCTGTTCCTAACCCCGCCACCAGATCTCAAGAGTCACAACAAACAAGTTCAACCCGCACTCCAAACCCACGGGCACTACACGCCACGTCACCATCTCTGGTCTCCATTCCTCCGCACTGGCAAAGCCCACACACTTCAGGCGCTCAACGACAAAACAAATACACATTACAAGACCCAAGAATTCCGCTGATCGTAGACACCGAGTCCGAAGCATTAACATCCAGGTCCACTTCCGGTTCCACGTCATCACTATCACAGGCCTATAATTTTAATACTATTCCTAACTATCCTACAACTACAAGTACTACTACTACTACTATCAAAAGTACCCCGAATACTTCTTATTCATATACGCCTCCAGGCTCTCCACCAGTAGCCCCCACTCAACTATTGTCTGTAAACCTATTGCCCAATATCTCTATTGCAAACACACTTCCTGTTACACAGCCGCCATTTTTAAATATGTCGCAGCCAACCCCTCTTAAGCCTAAGATATCCAAATATTCAGGAAAGGATAAGGTTCCTACCATTCAATCATGGCTAGTATTATTTGAAATTGTAGCTAAAAACCAGGCCAGTGATGAACTCAAGCTGACAGAACTCATGTCATATCTAGAGTCTGAGGCCTTAGAGTTCTTTGCAACAGATATTGCACAACATATCTCAACAATGTCCTGGCAAGCATGCAAGGACCTATTGACCAATAGATTCAGTACTTCCCTAATATCGCCCAACATTTTGGCTCAGAACCGTAGATTAACAAAAGCCGATAATGTTAAGAATTATTATGATGAGAAAGTAGCCCTCTTGAGACAAACAGGCCTTAGTGAACGCGACCAATGCGCTGAACTGACCCAAGGTATGCCATGGTCATACAAGTCCGTACTTCTCGCCGCCCAACCTAAGACCACTAACGATTGGATAACTATTGCCTCCATTACTGAAGCCAACCTATTGCAATTGCAAAAGCGACCACCAGACATTCGTAGACCTGTTGGTACCTCAAACTACAACATGCAATCACCCGCGCCTCAGCCCTCGCATAGCCGTTATCCCGCTCAGACCAGTGACACACACAAACAGTTCAGATCACAACAAAAACGTGACTACGAGAATACTAAGCCCCGCTTCCCGTGCAAGTAATGCAAATTCCAGAATAAGATAGAATATCATTGGCACAAAGACTGCCCTATCCGCCCAAGCGCGCCCACAGACACAGCATCGCATAATGAACCAAATGACAGCGTCTCTAATGCAATGATCAAGCCGACAGAAATAGATCAACAAAACTTCTCTGCACATCTCAAAGCCAAAGACTCGTTCATTCCGATTCGCACAACAATCAATGGACAGACCATACGTGCGATCATGGACACCGCCTCTAACGTGCACATAATGAGCTCCCAGATTGCAAAGCAATTAAACCTAAAGCCTGAAACTGACAAATCAAGCACAATTATTCTCGCAAAAGGACAAGCAAAGAGCATTGGATCAGTCCGCTTCAACGTAACAATTGGCCGATTGTCACATGTTATTGAAGCCGAGGTTCTACGCAATTTCCCGTACGATCTACTCCTTGGCATAAACATTGGCAAATATTTCCCAATTGTCTTACACGTTGCCACAAAGACTGCATACCTGCCCTCAACTCCTGTTTGCAACAATACATTGCGACGGCCGCTGCCGCCTCATGCCCAACCGACTGGGTCACCTAAAGACATATTGCTCAACGAATTCAAAGATTGTTTCTCTGAGTACAATTCAACGCTTGGACGCATACCGTTAGAGAAACACCGCATCCGCTTGACAGACGATATTCCTATTCGCAGATATCCATACCGCTGTTCAGAAACAGATAACATAGAAATCGAAAGACAAGTTAAAGAACTACTAGATCAACGCATGATACGTTTAAGCACTTCACAATACAGCAGTCCCGTTACCGTCGTCTCCAAGAAAGATGGCTCAAAAAGACTATGTATTGACTACAGATTATTGAACATTAAGACTATACCTGACATGCAACCCATGCCTCGAGTTCAAGACATTATTGACCGCATGCATGGCTCAAAAGTCTTCTCCGTACTCGACATTCGTTGGGGATTTTGGCATGTTGAAATGGATCCACGTGACATCCACAAAACAGGCTTTGTCACACAACAGAATCACTATGAATGGCTTGTATTACCCTTTGGCCTACAAGGAAGTCCAGCGACTTTCCAACGGGTTATCCAGAAAGTCCTCGGTGAACTCCTTACCCATGGCGTATTCAACTATTTTGATGACATCATATGCTATTCACCAGACGAGAAATCGCACACTGAATTGCTACGAAAGGTGTTTATCAAACTTCGTGAACACAACGTTCGTCTCCGCAAAGACAAGTGCCGGTTCTTCGAATCAGAAGTCGAATACCTTGGACACTTGATTGGATACAACACTGTACGCCCGTCTCCGCAACACATCAAAGCCGTACTAGAGTACCCAACTCCAACTACTGTAAAGCAATTACGCAGATTCCTAGGCCTCAGTGGCTATCTCCGCTCTTTCATTGAGAAATTTGCAACAATTGCAGAACCGCTAACCAGTTTGTTACGCAAAGAAACAAAATACGATTGGACCGAACCGCAAAAGACAGCGTTCCAGACACTCAAAGACAGTTTGACTACAGAACCTGTTCTCCAGATTTATGATCCGTCACAACCTTGTGAACTTTATACAGATGCATCTAAAATTGGCATTGGCGCCATTCTTATGCAGAATCAGCACCCGATAAGCTACTACTCTCGACGCCTGAACGCACATGAGTCACAATACAGCTCCAGTGAACTCGAATGTCTTGCAGTTCTCGAGTCAGTAGAAAAGTATCATGTGTACCTTCACGGCCAAGAATTTAAAGTCATAACCGATCACGCAGCACTGAAATGGCTTCTTGAGATAAAGAAACCCACAGGACGTCTCTACCGATGGGGTGTTAGACTAAGTGAATACACATTCACTATCGTACACCGAAGTGGCCGAAGCCAGACACACGTTGACGCTCTATCACGAGCACCCGTCACAATGTTAATCACTGCTGATAACATTCGCAACGCACAGACCGATGCACAGATGACACTTGGACGTCACAATATAAAGGTTGATGGGATTATTAAAGTGAAACGCAAAGGCATAATCAAGACACTCGTTCCCAAACAACTCGTACCAGATATTCTCCATGAGTATCACGAGAACAATGGCCATATTGGAGTAAATCGCTGCCTGAAATCAATCGCAAAAGCATTCTTCTGGACAACAATGCAGAAGGATATCCGCGAGCATGTCCGCAGCTGTACCCCGTGCCAATTGGTCAAAGTTTCTACGCACAAACCTTATGGACTACTCCACCCTCTCGAACCCGCTCAAGAACCGCTCGATCTCATCGCAATGGACACCGTTGTAATGGGCACCGCAGCCAACAACACTAAAGCAAAGTACATACAAGTGGTCGTTGACCACCATTCCCGATATGCATGGGCCGTCCCAACAAACAAAAACACGGCCGCCTCTTCGATTACAGTTTTAACCAATATATTCAAGACGCTGAATGCTAAACCCAAACGCCTCCTTACGGACAATGGGACGAACTTTACAAGTCATGAATTCAACCGATTCCTGAAATCACACAACATAAAGCACTCCTATACGTCGCCATATTCTCCCGCGACTAACGGCCTAAATGAGAAAATCAATGGCCTCCTCGTTGAGAAACTACGAATTGCAATACAGATATCGCCGCGCAAAAAGTGGTCAACTCTATTGCCAGATGTTGTCAAAGACTACAACAACTCTATTCACACCGTTACAGGATTTGCACCAGTTTACCTGATGTATGGCACCACCACTGAACCTGATCCGACTCCACTACCAGAAGCACGTATACTCGCCGTTACCCGAACTACAGTCGCCAAAGACAAGAAGAAAGCCGAATACGATGCGAAACACAAAGACATGATCTTCAATATTGGAGACACTGTTAAAAAGCGTGTACCTGACAACCACCCAAACAAGACAAAGCTAACCGCTAAATACACAGGACCGTACAAAGTGATGGAAAGACTACTGAATGACCTGACCTATCGTATTCAACTATTGGACTCAACCGGACCGCTGATAAACGCCCACGTTAATCAACTCGAGTCGTTTTATCTCCGCCCCGACCCTAATCTAACAACGGGGGAGTGTGATGAATAAATTCACACTACATTATTTGCCTATTATTTGCCTAATTTTATGCTATTTATTGCCGCCTATTATTCCTTATAATTAAATTACTTTTCTAAAACTTTTATTAATTAAGATTTCCCATATGTTAAAACTCTGAATCTACTGATAATTAAAATTGTATAACAGATTGGCTTTTACCCTCAAACCTATAACTTGTTTTCTAAATTCTTAAAAATGAATTGTTTTCTACTTTTAATTGTATTTTATGTGATTGTGTGCTAATAAATAAATATTTTATTGTTAATTAAGTCGGACAGAATACCACTAACACCACAATATAATTATTTTTATAATTTTAGTAAAATTAGTAATGAAACTAATTGTGAATCTTAATACTGTACACAAATAGACACATACAGATTCAAATAATTTATACGTTACAAACATCCGATTTTATTGTAAAAGTAGTGTTGAATTTAATTAAACTTGAAATTATTATTATGTTTATTTTATAACTATTGTAACATATATTATAACAATTATATTATATTATATTATCGCAATTATATTATAACATGTATTATAACAATATTTAAAATACTTATTGATATTTATTGCAGTGATTGTTATATTTGCCAATATTATATTTACTTAAGATTTGACTTATTGTTATGCACTTTATTAATATTAATCCAGATTAACATAATTATTTAATGTACACGTATTTAAGTTTATTTTACACAATGTTATTTTTAATGATATTCTATGAACTGTAAATTTTTACTATTAAACCCTACATTATTTATTTAGCTAAATATTTATCATCATTCTGGTTAAACAATCAATTGAAAAAATCTTTTTTTGCCTCTGTTAATTTAACAATTATTTTAATTAATTGTAATTCAGTATTTGTTTCCGATGTAAAAATATTTAAGTTTGTTTATAGATCGTTAGTATTTGTAAATTTTTGTTTTATCGTTACGATACAATTTTTAACTAAATAATTATTTATTTTATAAGCTGTAAGTTTTAACTATTAAAAATTATTGTTCCTAGCTAGTTTAGTATTAAAAAAAACATAAGGAATAAAATTCTCTAATAAGTATACTTTTAATGCGAGTCCAGTGCCCAGTATTCCGGCCGGTAATGCGAATATTGAAACACCAACCAATATGCATAAGCAGGCTATAAACTTGCCCAAGGTAGTTTCTAATTAATGGTATTTCATAATTAAAGCATTGATTTTAAGTTAAATAACTTTTTGTTGCAAAAGCGGAGAACCTCCTGAAAGTTTGGGTGCATACCATATACCCCCTTTGGAGTATTTTGGAAGAATTTTATTTCACCTTTTTAGCACCTTTTGGGACGTTCTCACCTTTAGTAACTTTATAATAACTTTTCACCTATTTTGCAAATTTTATACATCATTAATGGATAAATCACAAAATATTCAATGATCAACACATCAATTCAAAATCTCACAAAGAAAAATGTTATCAACTTAAATTAAAACAAACATCAATTTCATAATTTATTAAATCACTAAATAACTAACGCTAAAAAAGCATTTAAAAAATCACCAAATCGTATATCAAAGTTTCGGAATTTATGCCCCGGAATTCCATTGCCTCCTGAACCGGTTATGACACGTTGGGGAACATCGTTAAAGGCTATTGACATTTGAATGTATTATTTTAATGCAAACTAAATAACTTTCACAACTTTTTGTCACCTTTTTAACACCTTTTTAGCACCTTTTAAGCACCTTTTTAGCCATTTTTAAGTAACTTTTATAGTGACTTTAAGACTGGTTTTTGTCACCTAAAAGTCAATGTTTTATTCATAATTAATGAGATTAATTTCTATATTAAAAAGTAGAGAATATTATAAAGTTGTTTATATAAAAACTAACACATTTTATTTGTTAAATAATTATAATTATAATAATAATTCATAAAAAAATTAATTTTTGCATAATCTAATAAAAACCAAAATAAGTTAAATATAATACAATAAGAAAGAAGTCGTTAATAAAATAATTTGAAATAACAGAGATTTATCATAGTTATTAAAGAGAGTTATAGACTGTAAGAATAAATACTAATAAATAATTTATTTGTGTTTAATTTTTTTTATAAAAATCTTATAATAAACAATTGGTAGAAAAGAAAAATAGGAAACAATTTTTATTTTAAATCAGTCAAAATATGTAAATGAAATTATTGTAGGTTCTAATAAGCTGTAAATTTATATTATTTAAAATTATTGTTTGTGATTATTTGAATAATCATTTTATTTATGGTAATAGACATTAACCTATTGTGATGTTAATTGTATAACTTTTTTTTAATAATCTTGATTAAAATATATAAGTTTGTTTAGAGATAGAATTTTTGTTTATTTTCAAAAACTTAATTAAATGATTATTTAATCTATAAACTATAAGTTTTAAATATTAAAAATTATGGTTTATAGATAGCAAAGTAATTTAAATGTTTAAGGTATGACCTCCCTTCACGTTTCTTTATTATTTTTTTAAAGAATAATTTAATTTTAAAAATCAAGTAACTGATTAATTTACAGAATAATAGAAATAACTTGATTAGTTTATTTAGAATAGTTTTTTATTGTGGCATTTATAAAATTTCTACAATATTTTTAAATATAATTTTATTATGTTCATTATATAATAAGATGGAAGTGCACGAATTTTAATTTATATCGGCTGATTAGTTGTTTAAACATTAAATCATTTAGTTTAACGCCGGGCATCGGCGGCCCAACTCATACAATACTACTGGCAATGGTTGGCCACC